>CADCXT010000925.1:0-57414 GCA_902806775.1 Microtus agrestis
ACGGTAGTTAGTGTGGATCCTCGCCTGAATAGCCCACCATACAGAGGTTGTAGAAACCGGCTCAACATGGCATGGTACAGGTATGAGGGCGCTCTCCACATGGCCTAAGACAGGGTGCCCTGTGATCTGCTTACTTTAATCCTGCTAGATGCCTTTTATTTGAGGAGCTCCAAGGACGGGCGACTTATGGCAGGATAATCCCCCAACCTAAGGTAGGGCCCTGGGAACCCTAGGTCGCCTAAGGGCGAAAGAAAAAAGGCCTGGTCCCCACTCGACCTAGGAGTCATCGAGCACCCCTCTGTTCCCAGGAGAGATGGATTGCTTCACCACTCGAGAGGAGGGTCTCTCCTTGTCTCAGTCCCTTCTCCTTTGGTCTGACACCATGGATGACTCTGACTGGTGCTCTCCACGTGTTAGCTGCCTGCCTTTGTATGGGAGGGGGGAGGGGATCTGTTGGGAGCCGTTTCCCCCTAGAGATCATTGCAGGAACCATCGCCCTGGGGAGACTGCGGGGAACCCCACACCCATGGTTGTGCTGGGAATGGTCCTGTTGCCCAACACCCAGTTGAAGCTGTTAATGGAGAAAAATAAAATAAAAAAAAATGAAATAACATGTTTTAATATTGAGTTGAGGAGAGGGTTCCTTGGCTAAATGTCTTGTTGTTTAAGAATCAGGACCTAAATTTCAACACCCAGTACCCAATTAAGAATCAGATCTGGTATATGTCGATAACCACAGTGTTGCATGGGACAGAGGCAGGTGAATCCCAATGTATCACTATTCAGAAAATCTAATAAACAGTTGTCATCAACAATAGAAATTAGTTTCAGCAAACCAAATCAGTATAAGTAAAATGAGGCAATTTTGTGGTAACATTCTTGAGTTATGGCATGAGGACACAGAGAGTAAGGCAGAGGATTATAATTTTGATACTAGTCTGAAATTCATGATACTGTCTTAAAAACGAAAATAAACAAACAAAACCCAGCTAGGCATAGTGGTGTATATTAATCGCATGACTTAGGATGTAGATATGTGGATTTGGGGAAATGAGGGGCCACCTTCTATGTGATGAGTTTCAGTACCATCTAAGTGACATAGTGAAATACTGGCTCAATTTTTTTAACTGGAGTGGTGGTGGCACCACATACCTTTAATCCCAGCACTTGGGAGGCAGAGGTAGTCCGAACTCTGTGAGTTAGAGTACAGCCTGGCCCACAGAGCTAGTTTCAGGACAGGCTCTAAATCTACACAGAGAAACCCTAAGGAAAAAAAAAAAGAATTTAAAGAACGGCAAAATATTAGTATCCAGGCAAAACTTCAGTCTCCCTCTCCTTCTTTATGTCTATACACTAGTGTGTATATGTGTGTGTGTTCTTTGTATACACATGTATGTGTGTGTTCTGTGCATACATATATTGTGTTCTGTGCATACATGTGTGTGTGTCCTCTGCATACACATTTGTGTGTTCTAGGCATACATGTGAGCATACATTTAGTGTACCCTCCATGCAGAGAGACCGGAAGAGGAGGCTGGGTGCTCTGATCTATCACTCTACACCTGATTCAGCTGAGACAGCATCTTTCTCTGAACCTTTAGCTAGGCTGGCCATCTGCAGGCCTTTGAGATTTTGGCGTCTTCATTCTCTTCAGATTCAACAGTTCATGGGTTACAGTAACCTGCATAGGCACAATCAACTTTTGACAAGGATTCTTGTATCTAACCTCAAACTCTGTCTTTGAATGGCAAGGACACTTAACTAACGAGTACTCGTTTAAGTACCCTACAACAGATGGGCACAGGCGATTGCTTCCTAGGTATAACACCAGCAGCACAGTCATTAAGGGCAACATTGAATAAATGGGACCTACTGAAACTGAGAAGCTTCTGTAAAGCAAAGGACACTGTCACTAAGACAAAAAGGCAACCCACTGACTGGGAGAAATCTTCAAGAACCCCGCAACAGACCAAGGTCTGATCTCCAAAATATATAAAGAACTCAAGAAACAAGACTTTAAAATGTTAATTAACCCAATGAAAAAATGGGGCACTGAACTGAACAGAGAATTCTCAACAGAAGAAGTTCAAATGGCCAAAAGACACCTAAGGTCATGCTCAGCCTCCTTAGCGATCAGGGAAATGCAAATCAAAACAACATTGAGATATCATCATACACATGTCAGAATGGCTAATATCAAAAACACAAATGATAGCCTTTGCTGGAGAGGCTGTAGAGAAAGGTTACCCTCATCCATAGCTGGTGGGAATGCAAACTTGTGCAACCACTTTGGAAAGCAGTGTGGCGGTTTCTCAGGAAATTCGGGATCAACCTACCCATTTACCCAGCAATGCCACTCCTGGGAATATACCCACGAGATGCCCGATCATATGACAAGGACATTTGTTCCACTATGTTCATAGCAGCATTATTTGTAATAGCCAGAACCTGGAAACAACCTAGATGCCCTTCAATGGAAGAATGGATGAAGAAAGTGTAGAATATATATGCATTAGGATATTATTCAGTGGTAAAAAAACAATGACTTTTTGAATTTTGCATGCAAAAAGATGGAAATAGAAAACACTATTCTGAGTGAGGTAACCCAGACCCAAAAAGATGAACATGGGATGTACTCGCTCATAATTGGTTTCTAGAGATAAATAAAGGTCAGTGAGTCTATAATTTGATATCCTAAAGAAACTAAATAAGAAGGTGAAACCAAAGAAAAACATATAGCTATCCTCCTGGTTATGGGAAGTAGACAAGATTGCCGGGCAAAAAATTGAGATCTTGGTGGTTTGGTGGGAGGGGGGTAAGGGGAGAAGGAGAGAGAAATATGAGAAGGGGAGGTTGGGGGGAACTTGGGGCAACGGGATGATTGGGATAAAGGAAGGTTTGTTAGGTTAGCAGGGAAGCACACATCTTAAGGGAGCCATCTTAGGGTTGGCAAGAGCTTGGACCTAGAGGGGCTCCCAGGTTCCCAAGGAGATGTCCCCTGTTGAAATAGCAGTGGCGGGGCTGCGTCCCCAACACCCCGGCAGCTTGCACGGCTAGCTTTACCCGAAATAATTACATAGACACTGTATTCTTTTAAGCACTGCTTGGCCCATTTCTATCATGACTCTTCTAGGCTAACTCTCGCACCTGGACTAACCCATTTCTAGTCATGTTAGTAGCACCATGAGGTGCGCTTACCAGGAAGATTCTAGCCTACATCCATCTTGAGTCGGAGTTTCATCCCTCTGCCTCAGAGAGCAGAGCTATCCCATCTGCCCGCTAGACAGGAGCATGGTGTCTCTCTCTGAGGCTTCTGGCGCTGAGCAGAGCTGCATGCTTTCTGACCTCACTTCCTCTTTTCTCAGCATTTTCTTCTGTTTTCTCCACCCACCTATGTTCTAACCAATGGGGCCAAGCAGTTTATTTATTGCTTAGCCAATGAAATCAACAGATTGATATATGACACTCCCACATCAGTCTCCAGTTAGTTCCTGGGGAAGCTGAGGATAGGGAACCTGAAATGACCCTATCCTACAGCCATACTGATGAATATCTTGCATATCACCATAGAACCTTCATCTGGCCATGGATGGAGATAGAGACAGAGTCCCATGCTGGGGCACCGGACTGAGCTCTCAATGTTCCAGTGAGGAGCAGAAGGAAGGAGAATATGAGCAAAGAAGTCAGGACCACAAGGGGTGCACCCACCCACGACGAAAGTGGGGCTGATCCATTGGGAGCTCACCAAGGCCAGTTGGATTGTGACGGAAAAAGCATGGGATAAAACCGGACTCTCTGAATTTGGCAGACAATGAGGGCTGCTGAGAAGACAAGAACAATGACACCGGGTTTTGATTCTACTTCATGTTCTGTCTTTGTGGGAGCCTACCCAGTTTGGATGTTCACCTTCCTAGACCAGGATGGAGGGAGGAGGTATTTGGACTTATCACAGGTCAGGGAACCTTTACTGCTCTTCACGCTGGAAAGGGAGTGGAAGTAGTAGGGGAAGGGGAAGGAGGGGGAGGAGTAGGAGGGAAATGTGAGGCGGGGAGGAGGCAGAAATTTCTTTTTTTTCCAATAAAAAAGAAATTTGTTTTATTATTATTTTTTTAAATTAATTTTTCATTCAGAAATTTTCACTCTCTTCTCTCCTCCCATTTCCCTTATGCTCCCCGCTCACTTTCCTACCTCCCCTCACTCCTTAAAAAAGTTCAGGGTACCCAGCCCTGTGGGAAGTACAAGGTCCTTCCCCTTCCATGCAGCCCTAGGGAACTGTGCATCCAAATAGCCTCTGGTACCAAAAAGCCAACACATGCAGTAAATACAGGCCCCAGTGCTATTTCTCAGTCAGCCACATTCAGAGAGTCTGATTTGATCACATGCTCTTTCAGGTCTGGTCCATCTGGCTTTCGTTAGCCCCCATTAGATCAGGCACACTGTCTCAGTGGCTGAATCAGCCCCTCACCGTTTTAACTTCCTTGCTCATTTTTCCCTCCTTCTGCTTTTCAAGTGGACCTTGGGAACTCAGTCAATTGCTCTTATGAGCGTCTCTGCCTCTATCTCCATCCTTTGTCTAATGAAGATTCTATGGTGAAACTTGAGATAATCTTTAGTGTGGTAGTGGGGCAAGGCCAGTTCAGGCACTCTTTCATCTGCTGCCCAAGTACCTAGCTGTGGATATCCCCGTGAACACTGGGATCCCCACTAGAGCCAAGTCTCCTATTAACTGTAAAATGGGCCCCTTAATGTAGAGATCTTCTTCCTTCCTCCTATATTAAACCTTCTTCCATCTTCACCTCACCACCCCCAAACTCTCCCCAGTTTTACCTTCTCATTTCTCTCTTCCCCTACCCTTCCCCCATTCAGCACCCACTCCTACCCCTACCTCATGCTCCCAACTTTTGCCTGGCAATCTTCTTTGCGTCCCATTTCCAGGAAAATCTATATATGTTTTCTTGGGGTTCATCTTGTTATTTGGCTTCCCTAGGCTTGTGAACTATAGACTCCATGACTTTTGTTTATGGCTAGAGTTCACTACTGAGTGACTACATAGCATATTCATCTGTTTGGGTCTGGGTTACCTCACTCAGGATAGTGTTTTCTATTTGATCCGTTTGTATGCAGAATTCAAGATGTCTTTGTTTTTTTACCGCTGAGTAGTACTCTAATGTGTATATATTCCACACTTTCTTTATCTATTCTTCCATTGAGGAGCATCTATGTTGTTTCCAGGTTCTGGCTACTACAAATAATGCTGCCATGAATATAGTTGAACAAATGCTTTTGTAGTATGATTGGGCATCTCTTGGGTATAATCACGAGATTGGAATTACTGAATCTTGAGGTTGATTGATTCCCAACTTCCTGAGTAACTGCCACACTGCTTTCCAAAGTGGTTACACAAGTTTGCATTCCCACCAGCAATGGATGAGTGCTCCCCTTACTGCACATCCTTTCCAGCACAGGCTATCATTGGTGTTTTTGATATTAGCCATTCTGACAGGTGTAAGATGATATCTCAAAGTTGTTTGGATTTGAATTTCCCTGATTGCTAAGGAAGTTGAACATGACCTTATGTGCCTTTTGGCAATTCGTACTTCATCTGTTGAGAATTCTCTGTTCAGTTCAGTAACCCCCTTTTTAATTGGATTAATTAGTTTTTTAATGTTTATTTTCTTGAGTCCTTTATATATTTTGGAGATTAGACCATCCAGTTGAGCAGGCACACACATAGCCCTCCAAATGGATCTACTCCGTACAGGAGCAGGGCGTCTTTATATTTAAAATATGATATCACTGTCACAGGTATCAAAGTCCAGAACATTTCCCACATCTTAAATAGAAAATGAAAACAAATATAACTCCTGATCTTTCAGCAGTCACTCCTGTATTTCGATTTCTGGATACCATAGTAACCACTAATCTGCTTCAGTGGGTCTGTCTTCTTATTTGAGACTGCCTAATGTATCCCAGGCTGTTCTTGAACTCACTTTACCAGGTGAACGTCACCAATCTCAAAGCTGGGGTAATATTGGGATTCACACATTTATAACTGCAGGGCAGGACAGGGTCATCTGTCTGAATTGTACCATTTAAAAATAACTTGTCGCTATCTAGTGCCCAGTTTAAGGGACAAAAGGCTGAGCATTAAACCTAAAAGTATGGGGCAGCGGCGAACCGGGCTCAGGCTCAGGCCCAGGTGGCAGCGGCAGACCGGGCTCAGGCCCAGGCACAGGTGGCAGCAGCGGACTGGGCTCAGGCTCAGACCCAGGCAACAGCGGTGGTCCGTGCTCAAGCCCAGGCAGCAGGGGCAGACCGGGCTCAGGCCCAGGTGGCAGCTGCGGACCAGGCTCAGGCCCAGGCGGCAGCAGCAGACCAACTTAGGCGGCGGCAGACCTGAGGGGACCTGAACAGCGGTGGACGACTTGTTGACTACCATGGTGGCAGGGACGGCGGGGACCGGTGCACAACATCAAGAGCAGATCTACCCACTACATAAAGCAAAGAGGTAGGCCTATGGTTGGTGAGGTCCCTGACAAAGGAGGAGCGGGGTACTGTTCCTGAACACCCTTCTGAGGGGTGAGAGGGATATTGGCCCCCGGATATTGGCCAGCAGGGAAACCTGATCCGGTTTTAAAAGTCACATTAGTTAGCTTTGATAGGAGGAGATGGGCAGGCGTCAATGTAAGAATTCACCCAATAATCGGAAAAACAACATGAAAACACCAGAACCCAATGATCTTACAACAGAAGGACCTGAACACCCTAATACAGAAGAAGTGGAAAAAATTGACTTTATGAAAGCAATAGAGTCTCTTAAACAACATGTAAAAAGCACCCTTATAGAAATAGAGGAGAAGTACGACAAAAAGTTCGAAGAAATGAGTAAAAAGTTTGAAGAATTGAGTAAATACGTACATGAGACCCTGGGAAACCAAGAAAAAATGAACAAACAGGTAATGGAAACAGTCCAAGAATTGAAAACTGAAATGGAAGCAAGGAAGAAAACACAAACTGAGGACCAGCTGGATATGGAAAATCTAGGTCAGCGAGCAGAGCCTACAGAAACAAGTACAACCAATAGAATACAAGAGATAGAAGAAAGAATCCCAGATTCTGAGGACACCATAGAGAAAATAAATGCACTGATCAAAGAAAACAGCAAAGCCAACAAATTCTCATCACAAAACATGCAGGAAATATGGGACACAATAAAAAGACCAAACATAAGAATAATAGGAATAGAAGAAGGAGAAGAGTCACAGCTCAAAGGCCCAGAAAATATTTTTAACAAAATTATGGAAGAAAACTTTCCCAACATAAAGAAAGATATTCCTTTGAATATTCAAGAAGCATACAGAACACCAAACAGACTGGATCAAAGAAAAACACCCCCTCGCCATATAATAATCAAAACACAGAATATACAGGTTAAAGAAAGAATATTAAGAGCTGCAAAGGAAAAAGGCCAAGTAACTTATAAAGGTAAACCGATCAGACATACACCCGACTTCTCTATGGAAACCATGAAAGCCAGAAGATCCTGGATAGAAGTACTTCAAAAACTAAGAGATGATGGATGCAGACCCAAACTTCTATACCCAGCCAAGCTAGTGTTCAGTATCAATGGAGAAAACAAGACATTCCAGGATAAGAACAAATTTAAACAATACGTAGCCACAAATCCAGCGCTACAGAAGGTAATAGAAGGAAAATCGCAACCCAAGGAATCCAACACTGCCAACTCTGACTACAATAACTAAAGCATATAGCGAACCTTCACCAGCACAACTCAAAGAAGGGACACACACAAACTCTACTACCAAAAACAATAAGAATAACCAGAGTAAACAACCACTGTTCATTAATATCACTTAATATTAATGGTCTCAATTCACCTATAAAAAGGCACAGGCTAAGAGATTGGATACGAAAACAGGATCCAACATTCTGCTGTTTGCAAGAAACACATCTCCACCACAAAGACAGGCATCTACTCAGAGTAAAAGGTTGGGAAAAGGTCTTTCAAGCAAATGGTCCTAACAAAAAAGCAGGTGTGGCCATATTAATTTCCAACAAAACTGACTTCAAACTAAAATCAATCAGAAGAGATCGAGATGGACACTTTATACTCATAACAGGAACAATTCATCAGGATGACATCTCAATCCTGAATATCTATGCCCCTAATATAAAAGCACCCACTTATGTAAAAGAAATATTACTAGAACTCAAGGCAGACATCAAACCACACACACTAGTAGTAGGAGAATTCAATACACCTCTCTCTCCAATGGACAGGTCAATCAGACAGAAACCGAATAGAGAATTAAGAGAATTATTGGAGGTAATGAAGCAAATGGACTTAACAGACATCTATAGAACACTCCACCCAAATAGGAAAGAATATACCTTCTTCTCTGCAGCTCATGGAACCTTCTCAAAATTGACCATATACTCGGAAACAAAGGAAGCCTCCACAGATTCAAAAGAATATGAGTGTCCACCTGTCTCTTATCAGATCACCACGGATTAAAATTAGAAGGCAATAACAATGCTACCCCCAAAAAGCCTACAAACTCATGGAAACTGAACAATCAACTACTGAACCACACCTGGGTCAAGGAAGAAATTAAGAAAGAAATTAAAGTCTTCCTTGAATTTAATGAAAATAAAGAGACAACATACTCAAACCTACGGGACACGATGAAAGCAGTGCTAAGAGGAAAGTTCATAGTACTAAGTGCTCACTTAAAGAAAACGGAGAAAGCATACATTGGGGACTTAACATCACACCTGAAAGCTTTAGAAAAAAAAAGAAGCAGACGCACCCAGGAGGAGTAGAAGACTGGAAATAATCAAACTGAGTGCGGAAATCAACAAAATAGAAACACAAAAACAGTCCAAAAAATCAATGAAACAAAAAGTTGGTTCTTGGAGAAAATCAACAAGATCGACAAACCCCTATCCAAACTAATTAAACAACAGAGAGAGAGAACACGCAAATAAATAAAATCAGAAATGAAAAGGGGGGCATTACCTCAGACACAGAGGAAATTCAGAGAATCATTAGATCTTACTACAAAAGCCTGTACGGCACAAAACTGGAAAATGCAAAAGAAATGGACATTTTTTTAGATAAGTACCATATACCAAAGCTAAACCAAGACCAGGTGAACGATCTAAATAGACCTGTTAGTCGCAAAGAATTAGAAACTGTTATCAAAAATCTCCCCTCCAAAAAAAGCCCAGGACCAGATGGTTTCAATGCAGAATTCTACCAGAACTTCCAAGAAGAGCTAGTACCTATACTCCTTAAAGTATTTCACAATACTGAAACAGAAAAGTCTTTGCCAAATTCCTTTTATGAAGCTACAGTTACCCTGATACCAAAACCACACAAAGACCCAACGAAGAAAGAGAATTACAGGCCTATCTCACTCATGAATATCGACACAAAAATTCTCAATAAAATACTACCAAAACGAATTTGAGAACACATCAGAAAAATTATCCATTATGATCAAGTAGGCTTCATCCCAGAGATGCAGGGCTGGTTCAACATACGCAAATCTATCAATGGAATCTACCATATAAATAGACTGAAAGAAAAAAACCATATGATCATTTCATTAGACGCTGAAAAAGCATTCGACAAAATTCAACACCATTTTATGATAAAGGTCTTGGAGAGACTAGGGATACAATGGTCATACCTAAATATAATAAAAGCTATTTAGAGCAAGCCAACAGCTAACATTAAATTAAACGGAGAAAAACTCAAAGCCATCCCACTGAAATCAGGAACAAGACAAGGATGTCCACTCTCTCCATACCTCTTCAATATAGTGCTTGAAGTTCTAGCAATAGCAATAAGACAACATAAGGGGATCAAGGGGATTCGTCTTGGAAAGGAAGAAGTTAACCTCTCGTTATTTGCAGATGATATGATAGTATACATAAGCGACCCCAAAACTCTAACAAAGAACTCCTACAGCTGATAAACACCTTTAGTAATGTGGCAGGATACAAGATCAACTCCAAAAATACAGTTGCCTTCCTATACACTAAGGATAAGGAAACAGAGAGGGAAATCAGAGAAGCATCACCTTTCACGATAGCCACAAAGAGCATAAAATATCTTGGAGTAACCCTGACCAAGGAAGTGAAAGATCTATTTGTCAAGAACTTTAAGCCTCTGAAGAAAGAAATAGAAGAGGACACCAGAAAATGGAAGGATATCCCTTGCTCTTGGATTGGGAGTATCAACATAGTAAAAATGGCAATTCTACCAAAAGCAATCTATAGATTCAATGCAATCCCCATCAAAATCCCATCAAAATTCTTCACAGATCTGGAGAAGACAATAATCAACTTTATATGGAAAAACAAAAAACCCAGGATAGCCAAAACAATCTTATACAATAAAGGAACGTCTGGAGGCATTACCATCCCTGACTTCAATCTCTATTACAGAGCTACAATATTGAAAACAGCTTGGTATTGGCATAAAAACAGAGAAGTCGACCAATGGAATCGAATAGAAGACCCTGACTTTAAACCACAAACCTATGAACACTTGATTTTCGATAAAGGAGATAAAAATATACAATGGAAAAAAGAGAGCATCTTCAACAAATTTTGCTGGCAAAACTGGATGTCAATCTGGAGAAGAATGAAAATAGACCCATATCTATCACCATGCACAAAACTCAAGTCCAAGTGGATTAAAGACCTCAATATCAGTCCAAACACACTGAACCTGATAGAAGAGAAAGTGGGAAGTACTCTACAACAAGTGGGCACAGGAGACCACTTCCTACGTATAACCCCAGCAGCACAGACAGTAAGGGCCTCATTGAATAAATGGGACCTACTGAGACTGAGAAGCTTCTGTAAAGCAAAGGACACTGTTGCAAATACAGGAGGGCAACCCACTGACTGGGAGAAGATCTTCACCAACCCCGCAACTGACAAAGGTCTGATCTCCAAAATATATAATGAACTCAAGAAACTAGACCGTAAAATGCTAATCAACCCAATTATAAAATGGGGCACTGAGCTGAACAGAGATTTCTCAACAGAAGTAGTTCAAATGGCCAAAAGACACCTAAGGTCATGCTCAACTTCCTTAGCGATCAGGGAAATGCAAATCAAGACAACTTTAAGATTCCATCTTACACCTGTCAGAATGGCGAAAATAAAAAACACCAATGATAGCCTTTGCTGGAGAGGTTGTTGAGAAAGGGGTACACTCATCCATTGCTGGTGGGAATGCAAACTTGTGCAACCACTTTGGAAAGCAGTGTGGCGGTTTCTCAGGAAATTCGGGATCAACCTACCCCTGGACCCAGCAATACCACTCTTGGGAATATACCCAAGAGAGGCCTTATCATACAACAAAAGTATATGCTCTACTATGTTCATAGCAGCACTGTTTGTAATAGCCAGAACCTGGAAACAACCTAGATGCCCTTCAATTGAAGAATGGATGAAGAAAGTATGGAATATATACATTTTAGAGTACTACTCAGCAGTAAAAAACAAGGACTTCTTGAAGTTTGCAGGCAAATGGATGGAAATAGAAAACACTATACTGAGTGAGGTAAGCCAGACCCAAAAAGAGGAACATGGGTTGTACTCCCTGATATTTGGTTTCTAGCCATAAATAAAGGGCATTGAGCCTATAATTCGTGATCTTAGAGAAGCTAAATAAGAAGGAGAATCCAAAGAAAAACATACAGTCATCCTCCAGAATATTAACCTTCATCAGGCGATGAAAGGAGACAGAGACAAAGACCCACATTGGAACACCGCACTGTAATCTCAAGGTCCAAATCAGGAGCAGAAGGAGAGAGAGCACGTGCAAGGAACTCAGGACCACGAGGGGTGCACCCACCCACTGGGACAATGGGGATGTTCTATCGGGAACTCACCGAGGCCAGCTGGCCTGGGTCTGAAAAAGCAAGGGATAAACCCGGACTCGCTGAACATAGTGGACTCTGAGGACTACTGAGAACTTAAGAACAATGGCAATGGGTTTTGATCCTACTGCACCTTCTGGCTTTGGGGAGGCCAAGTAATTTGAATTTTAACCAAAAAAAAACCGGGAAGGGGGGGGGGGGGCTTCCCACCCAAAAAAAAAAAAACACCCATTATTCTTTGGGGGGAGGAAGGGGGGGGGGGGAGGGGGGAGGGGGGGGGAGGGAGGAGGAGGAGGAAAAAAAAAAAAAAAAAAAAAAAAAAAAAAAAAAAAAAAAAAAAAAAAAAAAAAAAAAAAAAAAAAAAAAAAAAAAAAATCCCAAATAAAAAAAAAAAAAAAAAAAAAAAATAATCTTTCTTTTTTCTTATATGTCTGGCCCTTTTGCGCCCAAAAGAAAAAAAAAAAAAAAAAAAAAAAAAAAAAAAAAAAAAAAAAAAAAAAAAAAATGAAGTGGACTTTGAAATGGGATTCCCTCAGCCACAAAGTACTACTGCCTGAATGTCGGCAGGCCTCATCTTGCCTGGTCCTCCTGGGCACCAGGTTCTCAACTGTTTGGTACAAGATGTCTGGTAGATCAACGGCTGAGTGCCCTCCTAGAGAGTGGATCTCACTGGTGTGGCCTAGCAGAGCCCTGAGTTTATAAGCTCCACAGGACGCCCCGCCCCTTGCCCTGCCCATCCCTCTGTGACTTCAGTCCCCTGTGTTATGCAAGGCCTCTCTGATTGGTCAGCAGCCCTGGCTCGCTGTGCCCTCTCCCCAGCTTATAATTTTGTGGGTGTCAGAGTTTGTTCAATTTTAAGACCTCTGTGCTTATAAATGTAGGTATTTAGATTGTGTTTGATAGTAGGGACAAAGTCTTTATGACAGTATCCACCTCCTTGTATAACAGTTGGAAATCATTACCATATAAAAAGACAAATATTTTAGCCAGACAGAGTGCTACAGTCTTTTATTCCCAGCACACAGAGGCAGAGGCAGGTGAATCTCTGTGAGAAGTCAGCCTGGTCTACATAGTGACTTCCAGGACAGCCAGATCTACATAGTGAGATCCCTTCAAAAAAAAAGACAAATATTTTCTACTGTATGGGAATTGAGATGAGAGAGGAGTCACTGGGCTAGTAATATTTTCTCACAACATTTATTCAATCAAATTTACTATTAACAAATTTAGATTTTACTAGCTTAATTCAAGGGAGGACTGCCACAGGGGTGATCAAAACTTTCTAATAATACCATTTTAATAAACATACATCATACTTGGCTCTACTAAATCTTGTTTTACAAAAATTAACTCAAAGGAATCCCTTTCTTATTTCTTAGCTAGGCTATCTTCCAGAAAATTATGTTTGGAATTATATTCCAGGGCATAACAAGACTAGTCACATGAATGAAGACAAAGAAATCCTGTCTTGAAAAACCAAAATAAATAAATAAATATAAATTTTAACAAAAATAATAAAGAACTAGAATGTATTTGTGCTTAATTGGACACTGGTCTAAGTTAATATAAACCAGAGGCTCCATGGGTTACTATATTCAGTTATATTATTTCTTAATATGTAAGGAACAGGATTGGGTATATTTTATTGATTTTTCAGAGCATAGATTAGTTTTCCTCTAACCCCAATATTTCAGGCTTCACAAACCTTGTCATAATAGCGACTTAAGAAACACAGGGCTTGGGTCTGAAGAATTTCCTTAGCGGTTAAATGCTCATCTTCTCTTGTAGAGGACACAAATTTGATTCTCAACAACCAAAACTCAGAGCTTACAACCACTTCTAACTCTAGCTGAAAGGATCTGATACCAATTTCTGGACTTTGTTAGGACTTACACTCATACATACACACACACACACACACACACACAGAGAGACAGAGAGAGAGAGAGAGAGAGAGAGAGAGAGAGAGAGAGAGAGAGAGAGAGAGAGAGAGAGAGAGAGAGAGAGAGAATAACAAATAGAACAAAACCTTAAAAAATGAAATAACATGTTTTAATATTGAGTTGAGGAGAGGGATCCTTGTCTAAAGGGCTTGTTGCCTAATAATGAGGACCTAAATTTCAACACCCAGTACCCAATTAAGAATCAGATCTGGTATATGTCGATAACCACAGTGTTGCATGGGACAGAGGCAGGTGAATCCCAATGTATCACTGTTCAGAGAATCTAATAAACAGTTCTCATCAACAATAGAAATTAGTTTCAGCAAACCAAATCAGTATAAATAAAATGAGGCAATTTTGTGGTAACATTCTTGAGTTATGGCATGAGGACACACAGAGTAAGGGCAGAGCATTGTAATTTTGAGACTAGTCTGAACTTCATGATACTGTCTTAAAAACGAAAATAAACAAACAAAACCCAGCTAGGCATAGTGGTTTATATTAATCGCATGACTTAGGAAATACATAAGTGGATTTGGGTAAATTAGAGGCCAGCTTCTATGTGATGAGTTTCAGTACCATCTAAGTGACATAGTGAAATACTGGCTCAATTTTTTTTTAACTGGAGTGGTGGTGGCGCCACATGCCTTTAATCCCAGCACTTGGGAGGCAGAGGTAGTCGGATCTCTGTGAGTTAGAAGACAGCCTGGCCCACAGAGCAAGTTTCAGGACAGTCTCTAAATCTACACAGAGAAACCCTAAGGAAAAAAAAGAATTTAAAGAACAGCAAAATATTAGAATCCAGGCAAAACCTCAGTCTCCCTCTCCTTCTTTATGTCTGTACACTAGTGTGTATATGTGTGTGTGTCTCTGTATACACGTGTATGTGTGTGTTCTGTGCATACACGTCTGTGTGTTCTGTGCATACATGTGTGTGTGTCCTCAGCATACACATATGTGTGTTCTATGCATACATGTGTGCATACATTTAGTGTACCCTCCATGCACAGAGACCGGAAGAGGAGGCTGGGTGCTCTGATCTATCACTCTACACCTGATTCAGCTGAGACAGCATCTTTCTCTGAACCTGGAGCTAGGCTGGCCATCTGCAGGCCCTAGAGATTTTGGCGTCTCCATTCACTTCAGATTCAACTGTCCATGGGTTACAGTAACCTGCATAGGCAAATCAACTTATTACAAGGATTCTTGGATCTAACCTCAAACTTCTGTCTTTGAATGGCAAGGACACTTAACTAACTCAAGAAACTAGACTTTAAAATCCTAATTAACCCAATTAAAAAATGGGGCACTGATCTGAAGAGAGAATTCTCAACAGAAGAATTTCAAATGGCCAAAAGACACATAAGGTCATGCTCAGCCTCCTTAGCGATCAGGGAAATGCAAATCAAAGCAACATTGAGATATCAACTTACACCTGTCAGAATGCCTAATATCAAAAACACCAATGTTAGCCTTTACTGGAAAGGATGTGGAGAAAGGGGTACCCTCATCCATTGCTGGTGGGAGTGCAAACTTGTGCAACCACTTTGGAAAGCAGTGTGGCGGTTTCTCAGGAAATTCGGGATCAACCTACCCATTTACCCAGCAATGCCACTCTTGGGAATATACCCACGAGATGCCCGATCATATGGCAAGGACATTTGTTTAACTATGTTCATAGCAGCATTATTTGTAATAGCCAGAACCTGGAAACAACCTAGATGCCCTTCAATGGAAGAATGGATGAAGAAAGTGTGGAAGATATACAAATTAGAATACTACTCAGCGGTAAAAAACAATGACTTCGCCAATTTTGCATGCAAATGGATGGAATTTTAGAAAACACTATCCTGAGTGAGGTAACCCAGACCCAAAAAGATGAACATGGGATGTACTCACTCATAATTTGTTTCTAGAGATAAATAAATGTCAGTGAGTCTATAATTTGATATCCTAAAGAAAGTAAATAAGAAGGTGAACCCAAAGCAAAACATATAGCTATCCTCCTGGTTATGGGAAGGAGACAAGATTGCCGGGCAAAAAATTGGGATCTTGGGGTTGAGGTGCGAGGGGGGAAAGGGGAGAAGGAAGAGAAAAGTGAGAAGGGGAGGTTGGGGGAGAACTTGGGGCAACGGGATGATTGGGATAAAGGAAGGTTTGTTATGGTAGCAGGGAAGCACATATCTTAATTAAGTGAGCCATCTTAGGGTTGGCAAGAGACTTGGACCTAGACGGGCTCCCCGGTGACCAAGGCGATGTCCGCAGTTAGTTCCTGGGGAAGCTGAGGATAGGGTACCTGAAATGACCCTATCCTGTAGCCATACTGATGAATATCTTGCATATCACCATAGAACTTTTATCTGAAGATGGATGGAGATAGAGACAGAGTCCCACGCTGGAGCACCGGACTGAGCTCTCAATGTTCCAGTGAGGAGCAGAAGGAAGGAGAATATGAGCAAAGAAGTCAGGACCACAAGGGGTGGACCCACCCACGAAGACAGTGGGAGCTCACCAAGGCCAGCTGGACTGTGACGGAAAAAGCATGGGATCAAACCTGACTCTCTGAATTTGGTGGACAATGAGGGCTGCTGAGAAGTCAAGAACAATGGCAACGGGTTTGATCCTACTTCATGTTCTGGCTTTGTGGGAGCCTACCCAGTTGGGATGTTCACCTTCCTAGACCAGGATGGAGGGGGGAGGACTTTGGATTTTCCACAGGGCAGGGAACCCTGACTGCTCTTCAGGCTGGAGAGGGAGGGGGAGGAGGAGGAGGAGGAGTGAAATGTGAGGCGGGAGGAGGCAGGAATTTCTTTTTTTCCAATTAAAAAAGAAATTTGTTTTATTATTATTTTTTAAATTAATTTTCCATTCAAAAATTTTCACTTTTTCCCCTCCTCCTATTTCCCTCATGCTCCCCCCTCACTTTCATCCCTCCCATCCCTTTTTAAGAGAGGTCATGGTACCCTGCCATGTGGGAAGTCCAAGGCACTTCCCCTTCCATCCAGCCCTAGGGAACTGTGCATCCAAATAGCCTGGGGTACCAAAAAGCCAACACATGCAGTAGAAACAGGCTCCAGTATTATTTCTCAGTCAGCCTCAATTGTCAGACACATTCAGAGAGTCTAATTTGATCACACGCTCATTCAGGTCTGGTCCATCTTGCTTTGGTGAGTTCCCATTAGATCAGGCACACTGTCTCAGTGGCTGGACCAGCCCCTAACAGTTCTGACTTCCTTGCTCATCTTTTCCCTCCATCTGCTTTTCAACTGGACCTTGGGAACTCAGTCCATTGCTCTGACGATGGTCTCTGTCTCTATCTCCATCCTTTGTCTAATGAAGATTCTATGGTGATACTTGAGATAATCTTTATTGTGATAGTGGGGCAAGGCCAGTTCAGGCACTCTCTCCTCTGCTGCCCAAGAACCTAGCTGCGGATATCCCAGTGAACATTGGGATCCCCACTAGAGCCAAGTCTCTTGCCAACCCTAAAATGGGCCCCTTAATGTAGAGATCTACTTCCCTCCTCCTATATTAAACCTTCCATCTTCACCTCCACACCCCCAAACTCTCCCCAGTTTTACCTTCTCCCTTCTCTCTCCCCTTCTCCCCTTCCCCCATCCAGCCACCACTCCTACCCCTACCCCATACTCCCAACTTTTCCTGGCAATCTTCTTTGCGTCCAATTTCCAGGAGGATCTATGTATGTTTTCTTGGGGTTCGTCTTGTTATTTGGCTTCTCTGGGCTTGTGATCTATAGACCCAATGACTTTTGTTTAAGCTAGAGTCCACTACTGAGTGACTACATAGCAGATTCATCTTTTTGGGTCTGGGTTATCTCACTTAGGATAGTATTTTTTAATTCATAGAAAACTTCACCCAAAGTATGTTACAGGGTTGGAGGTCATTAAGTTACTTAGATAGTCTAATGCTGTTGGGCTGAGTTAGAGTAAAAGGTTTATGGGGAGTTATATTTGCGAAGATTGTGTGCTAGCTTCTCATTAAGTCTCATTCTAAAGTAGTCAACTTTAAAATGAACTCCTTAAAATGCAATCTCTATGGCTAGGAATACACATTGCATCATTCCTTGCCATATGTAAGAGGGCAGCAGCTCTGGAGATGTCACTCTGGGGATGCGGCACTTCTGAATTGACTTTCCCCAGTCAACTATCTTAGGATGGAGTCTCATTTTTTTTTTTTTTTTGTTTCTTTCTTTTTTAACAATGTTTATGACTGTAGTTGCAGTCTCTTTTATATATATTTATCATACATATGCCTCGACCTGCAGGGTCGACCAGTTGGCTCTCTGTGCACTCTCTCTTTTCACTAAACTAGAAGCGGGTCGACCAGTTATCCAATAAAGTGTTTGGCCTTAAAACACTAAGTAGCCAGGATGACCAGTTGGCCTCGTGATCATGGGTGGACCAGTTGTCTTTTTCCATGACTTGATTGAGTAATGTCATTTTTAAATGTGTCTGTCGTTTTGTTTATCTGTTGTTCCTTTCTCTATCCCAACCTGCCCTACTCACTCTTTTAATTTTTTACTTATTTATTTATTTATTTATCTATCTATTTATCTATCTATCTATCTATCTATCTATCTATCCATCCATCCATCCATCCATCCAGATGGGAGTAGGTGAGAGGAAGGTGCCTGGTGGTCATCCAGGGGTAAATAAATAAGGCTTGGAATAAATAGCTGAATATTAATTCATTCGAATAAATTAAAACTGTTCGAGTCGAAAACAATTGCTTTCTTTTCTGTTTGCCCAGAGATCTGACTGACTGCAACTTGGAAAGAAGGCCCTGCTGGACAGAGACCTCCCTCCTGCTTTGGGTGTGGTGGATGAGTGAACGTGGGTGGGTCGACCAGTTTCCATGTTTTGTCTTTTATGGATTGAATGGATGTGTCTCATTTTTTTATGACTTCTTGTGTATTTCTTTGCTTCCTTACTTATCTATTTACTTACTTCTTTAAAAAATGACCCACCTATTTATTTACTTACTTTTTCGTACATTCCTTACTTCACTTCCTTATCTTCTTTCATATATGTTTATCTGCTCATTTATTTACTTATTGAATATTCCAATTATTACTTATTTTTATTCATTTATTTGTTCTTTGTCTATTTTTTGTAGGTATTTAATGATTTTCTTAATTTTTTTTACTTTTTAAATTTTTTTCTTACTTTGGATATGTGAATCAATTATTTCCTTCCTTCCTTCCTTCCTTCCTTCCTTCCTTCCTTACTTCTTTCCTTCCTCCTTTCTTTCTGTCTTTTGACTGTCACTGGCTATCTCAATGGTTCTGGGTGAGTGTCAGCAAAGCAACTACTGAAATGGGATTTGATGAGATGGATAGATAGATAGATAGATAGATAGATAGATAGATGGGATGCACACACGCTCGCACACACACACAAACACATATGCACGCATGTGCATGACATGTACAGATGGAGGGGTTTCCAATGTTTTCAAAGGAAGGTACTCAATGGTAATAATAAATGTGGTGATAAATAAGGTTGGAAATAGCTGAATCATTAAAAGTCTGCAAATAAATAAAAAGCAATTCTATTTCTCTCTCTCTCTCTCTCTCTCTCTCTCTCTCTCTCTCTCTCTCTCTCTCTCTCTCTCTCTCTCACAATGTACCAGCACATCTGAACTGACTGAATCATACAAAAGAAGAAGAAACACAGAAGGAAGATATCCCTGCTTGAAAGGATCTGATCTGAGATGAGGATAAATTCATCGAATTGCTGCCAACAGCATTTAACTGAGAAGAGATTCCACATTTTATGCTGTACAGTTAGTTAGTTAGTTAACTAGTTAGTTAGTTAGTTAGATTAAAAGGGGCCTCCTGTGAACTGGGGTGGTATGTGGCTTATCAGGTCATAGCAGGTCAGGGCTGAGGAGTGTCCCATTGGCCTTGACAATAAGCACCAGTCAGATGTTAATGTCAGGGCCTGAGAGTTCCTCAAAGGGAATGAATGGAGACCCTTGCTCACGTAAAAACCGCCTGACCTGGAAAAGGACTAGTGGAAAGCAGGCACTTGAAACTGTGGTTTCATATCTTACCAGAAAGCTCCCTCTCAGAAGGGAAAGTCACCGTGATATCTTACTATTTGCCCAAGGATACCCTACCATTCTGATCATTCTTACTGAATTAAGTCTTCTACTGCAAATAAATAAATAATAGAAGACTTAATCCAGAAAGTCTTCTACTTACTGAATTAACTAAGAGTGAGTAAGTAAGTAAGCAAATATGTGGATGGATGAACAAACAAATAAATACAAAGTTCGCGGACTTTTGGTTTCATAATGAATCTCTCTCTCTCTCTCTCTCTCTCTCTCACACACACACACACACACACACACACACACAAATAAACACAAACTAAATATACAATAAAAGGAAGCATAACACGTTTACTCAGGGGCCAGAGTGAACTCTGAAAGTTTTCCAGGCAGGGCTATATAGAGAGATGTTCCATGTCAGGCTGCAGAGATAGTTTAGGTTCAATTCTCAGCCATCTACATGGCAGCTCAGAGCAGTCTGAAGTCCAGGAGCCTGAGAGCCATGGCAAAAACACAAATGCACATAAGATAAAAATAAATAAATATTTATAAGGAAGAGATTGGTAGGGGAGAGAGACAGAATATAAGAACAAACTGAGAAACAAGGAAAGATAGTGCTGGCTGGCTGGCTTGCTGGCTGGCTAGCTTGCTTTCAGTTCCCTGACAGAAATAAGCACATTATGGAGGAACCACAAAGTTGTTACACTATGTGGGTGTAATGAGGAGAGATTGTGAGTGAGTGTGTCCTGTCAGAACAAAGTTAGTCCCATAGTTAATGAAATTCATTATCCCAAAATTTCAGCAGAATATATCCCAAGCTTGCAAATGTGTGGTCAGCATGTGACACGTTGGGCTGGAGATGCTGAGAACTGTGGTTCACCCAGGGGAGCCCTCAATGCAAGAGCAGACACTCATTCCCATGAAGAGTGAGGGAGGGGGGATCATTCATTCCTATACTCAAGTTAAAGGAAAGATGAATGGCTATGGAGAGACCACTCAGAGATATGAAAAATCTTTTCCTAAAAATCAAATTTCTCAATCAGTATGCAACTGCTGTGGTGCTTTTCCTAGATAGAGAAAGCAACACACACACACACACACACACACACACACACACACAAACTGATTCCTTGATCTAGAACCACAGGAAGGGGACACAGCCAATTTGAGTCACAATATTCATCAGAGCATGAGAAGAGTGTAAAAAGGACACAAAAGGAGAGATAATTCTGGTCTTTTCTTCCTTCCTTCCTTCCCTCAGGAAGTGACTGACAGATGAGACTTTTTCCAAGCAAGTTATGAAATACCAGACTTGAGTTTCCCCCTCTGTAGGTATTAGTTAGTCAGTCAGTCCTCCCTTCTTTCTGTAGGAAGGTGGTGCATGTCTCTCGGAAGTTACCTGGTTTCCTCTGCACAAGGTGACCCAGGGGAAAGCTTTCTAAGCCTTATTCAGAGCTATAGAGGATGCACCGTGACTTCAGAGACCTCAGGGAGTATAGGGGTGGGTGCTTGATGCTTCAGACTCATATCATTGAAGGGCAGAACATAGTCTGGATTCACAAACATTCACAACACAGAGCCATCCTCACTTACTAACAGCCCAGGACACCCAGCCATAACAAGAAATTGCAGTCTCGGCCGGGCTGTGGTATGTAAGGGTCGGTGCATGCCTTTAATCTCTGCTCACACACAGATCTCTGTGAGCTCAAGGATGGCCTGATTTACATACTGAGTTGTAGGACAGCCCAAGATAAACGAAGAAACCCTTTCTTGAAAAACAAAACAGCAATAGAAAGAAAGACAGAAAGAAATGAAAGGAAAAAGTCAAAAGAAGAAGAAAGAAAGAAGAAAAAATTGCAGTCTCTTCCTACTCTCTCATTCATTGGCCCTTAAAGAGCTCTCATGCCGAACTTCAGACCAGGTTGTCATTTATAACTGGGAAGCCAGAAACATTACGGGGGTCACAGGAGGATTGACTGCAGCACTTGATGCCTCAACCCTGCTAATGGCTGTAATACGGGCTTTGGCAGAGCACTACTTCCCTTTCTCTATTATTACTGCTAACTACAAAAAGGACTTGGGGGGCGTGGGGGCTGATAAGCAGTGCTGGTATTGAAATCTCACTGACACCTTCTGCACTCCTTGTCAATTCCCGAGTTTTTCAAATCAACTATGGTGAATCTTTGGTGTGGGTTGGCCCTTTAGGAACTCAGAAAAACAAGACAGGTCTATAGCATCCCAGAAACCTCCCAGTTCCTGAGCCGTAGCCCTGGAAATCTCAAAGCCATTACATCCAGAAATCTCTCCAGTCCCTGCTAGTTGTGAACTCACATATGCCTCGACCTGACAGGTCGACCAATTGGCTCTCTGTGCACTCTCTCTTTTCACTAAACTAGAAGCGGGTCGACCAGTTATCCGATAAAGTGTTTGGCCTTGAAATTCTAAGTACCCAGGTCGACCAGTTGGCCTTGTGAACCTTGGTCGACTAGTTGTCTTCTTCCATGTCTTGATTGAGTAATGTCATTTTTAAATGTGTCTGTCGGTTTGTTTATCTGTTGTTGCTTTCTCTACCCGAAACCGCCCTACTCACTCCTTTTATTTTTTTTTATCTATCTATCTATCTATCTATCTATCTATCTATCTATCTATCTATCTATCTCTCCATCCTTCCATCCATCCATCCAGATGGGAGGAGGTGAGGCGAAGGTGCCCGGTGGTCATCCAGGGTAAATAAATAAGGCTGGGAATAAATAGCTGAATATTAATTCATTCGAATAATATTAAAACTGTTCCAGTCGAAAACAATTGCTTTCTTTTCTGTTTGCCCAGAGATATGACTGACTGAATCATGGAAAGAAGAAGGCCCTGCTGGACAGAGACCTCCCTCCTGCTTTGGGTGGGGTGGCTGAGTGAACGTGGGTGGGTCGACCAGTTTCCATGTTTTGTCTTTTATGGATTGAATGGATGTGTCTCATTTTTTTCATGACTTCTTGTATATTTCTTTGCTTCCTTACTTATCTATTTACTTACTTCTTTAAAAAATGACCCACCTAGGTATTTACTTACTTTCTTAATTTTTTTTACTTTTTAATAAATTTTTTTCTTTCTTTGGAAATGTGGATCATTTATTTCCTTCCTTCCTTGCTACCTTCCTTCCTTCCTTCCTTCCTTCCTTCTTTCTTTCTGTCTTCTGACTGTCACTGGCTATCTCAATGGTTCTGGGTGAGTGTCAGCAAAGCAGCTCCTGAAATGGAATTTGATAAAGGGATAGATAGATAGATAGATAGATAGATAGATAGATAGATAGATAGATAGATGGGATGCGCACATGCTCGCACACAAACACACACAAACACATATGCACGCACGTGCATAACATGTACAGATGAGGGGGTTCCAAAGTTTTCAGAGGAAGGTGCTCACTGGAAATAATAAATGCTCTGATAAATAAGGCTGGAAATAGCTGAATCTATAAAAGTCTTCAAATAAATAAAAAGCAATTCCATTTCTCTCTCTCTCTCTCTCTCTCTCTCTCTCTCTCTCTTTTCACACACACACACACAAACAAACAAAAACTAAATATACAATAAAAGGAAGCATAACACGTTTACTCAAGGGGCAGAGTGAACTCTGAAAGTTTTCCAGTCAGGGCTATATAAAGAGATGTTCCATGTCGGGGTGCAGAGATAGTTTAGGTTCAATTCCCAGCATCTACATGGCAGCTCACAGCTGTCTGTAATCCAGGACCCTGAGAGCCATGGCAAAAACACAAATGCACATAAGATAAAAATAAATAAATATTTAAAAGGAAGAGTTTGGTGGGGGTAGAGAGACAGAATATAAGAACAAACTGAGAAACAAGGAAAGATAGTGCTGGCTGGCTGGCTTGCTGGCTGGCTAGCTTGCTTTCAGTTTTCTGACAGAAATAAGCACATTATGGAGGAACCACAGTTGTTACACTATGTTGGTGTAATGAGGAGAGTTTGTGAGTGAGTGTGTAATGTCAGGACAAAGTTAGTCCTATAGTTGATGAAATTCATTATCCCAAAATTCAGCAGAATATATCCCAAGCTTGCAAATGTGTGGTCAGCACGTAACAGGTTGCGCTGGAGATGCTGAGAACTGGGGTTCACCCAGGGGAGCCCTCAATGCAAGATCAGACACTCATTCCCGTGAAGAGTGAGGGAGGGGGGATCATTCATTCCTATACTCAAGTTTAAGCAAAGATGAATGGCTATGGAGAGACCACTCACAGATATGAAAAATCTTTTCCTAAAAATCAAATTTCTCAATCAGTATGCAACTGCTGTGGTGCTTCTCCTAGATAGAGCAACACACACACAACACACACACACACACAAACTGATTCCTTGATCTAGAGCCACAGGAAGGGGACACGGCCAACTTGAATCACAATATTCATCAGAGCATGAGAAGAGTGTAAAAAGGACACAAAAGGAGAGATAATTCTGGTCCTTCCTTCCTTCACTCAGGAAGTGACTGACAGATGAGACTTTGTCCAAGCAATTATGAAATACCAGACTTGAGTTTCCCCCTCTTTAGGTATCAGTTAGACAGTCAGTCCTCCCTTCTTTCTGTAGGATGGTGGTGCATGTCTCTCAGAAGTTACCTGGTTTACTCTGCACAAGGTGACCCAGGGGAAAGCTTTCTAAGCCTTATTCAGAGCTCTAGAGGAAACACCATGACTTCACAGACCTCAGGGAGGATAGGGTTGGGTGCTTGATGCTTCAGACTCATATCATTGAAGGGCAGAACATAGTCCAGATTCACTAACATTCACAAAACAGAGCAATCCTCACTTAATAACAACCAGTACACCCAGAGATAACAACAAATTGCAGTCTCGGCCGGGCTGTGGTGTGTGGGGGTCGGTGCATGCCTTTAATCTCTGCTCACACACAGATCTCTGTGAGCTCAAGGATGGCCTGATTTACAGAGTGAGTTTTAGGACAGCCCAAGATACACAAAGAAACCCTTTCTTGAAAAACAATACAGCAAGAAAAAAGAAAGAAAGAAAGAAAGAAAGAAAGAAAGAAAGAAAGAAAGAAAGAAAGAAAATAAAGGAAAAGACAAAATTAGATGAAAGAAAAAAGAAAATAATTGCAGTCTCTTCCTACTCTCTCATCCATTGGCACTTAAAGAGCTCTCAGGCTGAACTGGAGACCAGGGTGTCCTTTATAACTGGGAAGCCAGAAACCTTAGGGGGGTCACAGCAGGACTGACTGCAGCACTTGATGCCTCAACCATGCTAATGGCTGTAATACGGGCTTTGGCAGAGCACTACTCCTCTTTCTCTATTATTACTGCTACACAAAGAAAAGGACTTGGGTTGGAGTGGGGGATGATGTGTAGTACTTGTATTGAAATCTCACTGACACCTTCCGCACTCCTTGTCAATTCCCGACTTTGTCAAATCAACTTTCGTGAATCTTCCGTGTGGCTTGGCCCGTTAGGAACTCAGAGGAACACGACAGGCCAATTGCATCCCAGAAACCTGCCAGTTCCTGAGCCCCAGCCTTGAAATTCTCAAAGCCATCACATCCAGAAATTTCTCCAGTTGCTGCTAGTGGTGAACTCACTTTGTCTTCCTCACTCTGGCCTCTCCACGATCTCCATTCTCTAGACAACATGTCTAGAAGCAAATCTTATAGGCAACAAGAGAGTGTGTCTTGAGGGCAGTTGGCATTTCTAGGACACGAGTGACATCACAAATGTCCGAGAGTTCTCCGGGATACCGTAGAATTTCCGGAGAAGGGACTGCTGATGTCGTGAGGCATTGCCTTTACCTCCTTGCTAATATTTCTCCCCGAACTGACCGACCGACCGACCGATAGACCAGAACCTGAGGTTTCCTTTCCAGGAGTCTCTCCTGCGACACAGAGAGAGCCATTCAGGATCTCCTCCTGCCAAAACCAGAAATTTCTCTCTGCTTCATTATAATCTTTTCACTACTTCCTTCACCAATGACCGACCCTTCCTCCCTTTCCTGAACAGATATTCATCCTCAGTAATATGAGAAATAAGGCAAGGAGGACACGGAGGATGAGCGTTGAGTCCTCTGAAGTGAACGAGCACTTAGGGAAGGCTAAACTTAAGGGAACTTGACTCTGAGTGGCAAGAGATGAATAGCTGCTGCCAAGGCACAGATACAGGAATCGGGCTGAGGCACCAACTGGGCGGCTCTCGGTATCCTCCTGCATCATCAGAGCTGTGTGGGAAACTCAGCCCAATGGAGGGGCCGTGTTCAAAGGGAAAGGGAATTTTCTAGGACAGCACTGTTTTCTTTTTCATGTTTTTTTTTTAACTCAGACAAAACTTCAGCCAAAGTATGTTACAGGGTTGGAGGTCATTAAGTTAGTTAGTCTAATGCTGTTGGGCTGAGATAGAGTATAAGGTTGATGGGGAGTTATTTTTGAGAAGATTGTGTGCTAGCTTCTCATTAAGTCTCATTCTAAAGTGGTCAACTTTAAAATGAACTCCTTAAAATGCAATCTCTATGGCTAGGAATACACAGTGCATCATTCCTTGCCATATGTAAGAGCGCAGCAGCTCTGGAGATGTCACTCTGGGGATGGGGACCTTCTTAATTAACTTTCCCCAGTCTACTTTCTTAGGATGCAGTCTCATTTTTTTTTTTTTTCTTTTTTTAACACTGCTTATGACTGTAGTTGCAGTCTCATTTTTTATATATATATATATATATATATATATATATATATATATATATATATATTTATCATACATATGCCTTAACCTGACAGGTCGACCAGTTGGCTCTCTGTGCACTCTCTCTTTTCACTAAACTAGAAGCGGGTCGACCAGTTATCCGATAAACTGTTTGGCCTTAAAATGCTAAGTACCCAGGTCGACCAGTTGGCCTCGTGAACGTGGGTCGACCAGTTGTCTTTTTCCATGTCTTGATTGACTAATGTCATTTTTAAATGTGTCTGTCGGTTTGTTTATCTGTTGTTCCTTTCTCTATCCCAACCCGCCTCCTACTCACTTCTTTTTATTTTTTATTTTTTATTTATTTATTTATCTATCTATCTATCTATCTATCTATCTATCTATCTATCTATCTATCTATCCATCCATCCATCCATCCATCCATCCATCCATCCATCCATCCAGATGGGAGGAGGTGAGAGGAAGGTGCCCGGTGGTCATCCAGGGTAAATAAATAAGGCTGGGAATAAATAGCTGAATATTAATTCATTCGAATAATATTAAAACTGTTCAAGTCGAAAACAATTGCTTTCTTTTCTGTTTGCCCAGAGATCTGACTGACTGCAACTTGGAAAGAAGAAGGCCCTGCTGGACAGAGACCTCCCTCCTGCTTTGGGTGGGGTGGCTGAGTGAACGTGGGTGGGTCGACCAGTTTCCATGTTTTGTCTTTTATGGATTGAATGGATGTGTCTCATTTTTTTCATGACTTCTTGTGTATTTCTTTGCTTCCTTACTTATCTATTTACTTACTTCTTTAAAAAATGACCCACCTAGTTATTTACTTACTTTTTTCGTACATTCCTTACTTCACTTCCTTATCTTCTTTCATATATCTGTTTATCTGCTCATTTATTTACTTATTGAATATTCCAATTATTACTTATTTTTATTCATTTATTCGTTCTTTGTCTATTTTTATGTAGGTATTTACTTACTTTCTTAATTTTTTTTACTTTTTAAAATTTTTTTCTTTCTTTGGAAATGTGGATCATTTATTTTTTTTCTTTTCTTCTTCCTTCCTTCCTTCCTTCCTTCCTTCCTTCTTTCTTTCTGTCTCCTGACTGTCACTGGCTATCTCAATGGTTCTGGGTGAGTGTCAGCAAAGCAGCTCCTGAAATGGAATTTGATGAAGGGATAGATAGATAGATAGATAGATAGATAGATAGATAGATAGATAGATAGATAGATAGATGTGATGCCACACACACACACACACACACACACACATATGCACGCACGTGCATGACATGTACAGATGGGGGGGTTCCAATGTTTTCAGAGGAAGGTGCTCACTGGTAATAATAAATGTGCTGATAAATAAGGCTGGAAATAGCTGAATCATTAAAAGTCTTCAAATAAATAAAAAGCAATTCCTTTCTCTCTCTCTCTCTCTCTCTCTCTCTCTCTCTCTCTCTCTCTCACCATATACCAGCACATCTGAACTGACTGCAACATACAAAAGAAGAAGAAACACAGAAGGAAGATATCCCTGCTGGACAGGATCTGATCTGAGATATCCCTGCTGGACAGGATCTGATCTGAGATGAGCATAAATTCATCGAATGGCTGCCAACAGCATTTCACTGAGAAGAGATTCCACATTTTATGCTGTAGTTAGTTAGTTAGTTAGTTAGTTAGATTAAAAGGGGCCTCCTGTGAACTGGGGTGGGGTGTGGCTTCTCAGGTCACGTCAGGTCAGGGAGGGGCTGAGGAGTGTCCCATTGGCCTTGACAATAGGCACCAGTCAGATGTTAATGTCAGGGCCTGAGAGTTCCTCAAAGGGAATGAATGGAGACCCTTGCTCACCTAAAAAACGCCTGACCTTGGAAAAGGACTTGTGGAAAGCAGGCACTTGAAACTGTGGTTTCACATCTTACCAGAAAGCTCCCTCTCAGAAGGGAAAGTCACCGTGATATCTTACTCTTTGCCCAAGGATACCCTACCATTCTGATCATTCTTACTGAATTAAGTCTTCTACTGCAAATAAATAAATAATAGAAGACTTAATTCAGTAAGTCTTCTACTTACTGAATTAACTAAGAGTGAGTAAGTAAGTAAGCAAATATGTGGATGGATGAACAAACAAATAAATACAAAGTTCGCTGACTTTTGGTTTCATAATGAATCTCTCTCTCTCTCTCTCTCTCTCTCTTTCACACACACACACACACACACACAAACAAACAAAAACTAAATATACAATAAAAGGAAGCATAACACGTTTACTCAGGGGGCAGAGTGAACTCTGAAAGTTTTCCAGGCAGGGCTATATAGAGAGATGTTCCATGTCGGGCTGCAGAGATAGTTTAGGTTCAATTCCCAGCATCTACATGGCAGCTCACAGCTGTCTGTAATCCAGGAGCCTGAGAGCCATGGCAAAAACACAAATGCACATAAGATAAAAATAAATAAATTTTTTAAAGGAAGAGATTGGGGGGGAGAGAGACAGAATATAAGAACAAACTGAGAAACAAGGAAAGATAGTGCTGGCTGGCTGGCTGGCTGGCTGGCTGGCTTGCTTTCAGTTCCCTGACAGAAATAAGCACATTATGGAGGAACCACAAAGTTGTTACACTATGTGGGTGTAATGAGGAGAGATTGTGAGTGAGTGTGTCCTGTCAGAACAAAGTTAGTCCCATAGTTGATGAAATTCATTATCCCAAAACTTCAGCAGAATATATCCCAAGCTTGCAAATGTGTGGTCAGCATGTGACAGGTTGGGCTGGAGATGCTGAGAACTGGGGTTCACCCAGGGGAGCCCTCAATGCAAGAGCAGACACTCATTCCCGTGAAGAGTGAGGGAGGGAGGGATCATTCATTCCTATACTCAAGTTTAAGGAAAGATGAATGGCTATGGAGAGACCACTCACAGATATGAAAAATCTTTTCCTAAAAATCAAATTTCTCAATCAGTATGCAACTGCTGTGGTGCTTCTCCTAGATAGAGCAACACACACACACACACACACACACACACACACACACACACACACACACAAACTGATTCCTTGATCTAGAGCCACAGGAAGGGGACACGGCCAACTTGAATCACAATATTCATCAGAGCATGAGAAGAGTGTAAAAAGGACACAAAAGGAGAGATAATTCTTCTTCCTTCCTTCCTTCCTTCCTTCCCTCAGGAAGTGACTGACAGATGAGACTTTGTCCAAGCAAGTTATGAAATACCAGACTTGAGTTTCCCCCTCTGTAGGTATTAGTTAGTCAGTCAGTCCTCCCTTCTTTCTGTAGGAAGGTGGTGCATGTCTCTCAGAAGTTACCTGGTTTCCTCTGCACAAGGTGACCCAGGGGAAAGCTTTCTAAGCCTTATTCAGAGCTATAGAGGATGCACCGTGACTTCAGAGACCTCAGGGAGTATAGGGGTGGGTGCTTGATGCTTCAGACTCATATCATTGAAGGGCAGAACATAGTCTGGATTCACAAACATTCACAACACAGAGCCATCCTCACTTACTAACAGCCCAGGACACCCAGAGATAACAAGAAATTGCAGTCTCGGCCGGGCTGTGGTGTGTGGGGGTCGGTGCATGCCTTTAATCTCTGCTCACACACAGATCTCTGTGAGCTCAAGGATGGCCTGATTTACAGAGTGAGTTTTAGGACAGCCCAAGATACACAAAGAAACCCTTTCTTGAAAAACAAAACAGCAAAAAAGAAAGAAAAGAAAGAAAGAAAGAAAGAAAGAAAAGAAAAAGAAAGGAAAAAGACAAAAGAAGAAGAAAGAAAAAAGAAAAAAATTGCAGTCTCTTCCTACTCTCTCATCCATTGGCTCTTAAAGAGCTCTCAGGCTGAACTGGAGACCAGGGTGTCATTTATAACTGGGAAGCCAGAAACCTTAGGGGGTCACAGGAGGACTGACTGCAGCACTTGATGCCTCAACCCTGCTAATGGCTGTAATACGGGCTTTGGCAGAGCACTACTCCCCTTTCTCTATTATTACTGCTACACAACGAAAAGGACTTGGGGGGGGGGGGGGATGATGTGCAGTGCTGGTATTGAAATCTCACTGACACCTTCCGCACTCCTTGTCAATTCCCGACTTTGTCAAATCAACTATCATGAATCTTTGGTGTGGGTTGGCCCTTTAGGAACTCAGAGAAACAAGACAGGCCTATTGCATCCCAGAAACCTCCCAGTTCCTGAGCCCTAGCCCTGGAAGTCTCAAAGCCATCACATCCAGAAATCTCTCCAGTCCCTGCTAGTGGTGAACTCACTTTGTCTTCCTCCCTCTGGCCTCTCCACGATCTCCATTCTCTAGACAACATGTCTAGAAGCGAGTCTTATAGGCACCGAGAGAGTGTGTCTTGAGGGCAGTTGGCGTTTCTAGGACACGAGTGACATCACAAAAGTCCGAGAGCTCTCCGGGATACCGTAGAATTTCCAGAGAAGGGAATGCTGATGTCGTGAGGCACGGCCTTTACCTCCTTGCTAATATTTCTCCCCGAACTGACGACCGCGACCGACCGACCGACCAGAACCTGAGGTTTCCTTTCCAGGAGTCTCTCCTGCGACACAGAGGGAGCCATTCAGGATCTCCTCCTGCCAAAACCAGAAATTTCTCTCTGCTTCATTAAAATCTTTTCACTACTTCCTTCACCGAATGACCGACCCTTCCTCCCTCTCCTGAACAGATATTCATCCTCAGTAATATGAGAAATTAGGCCAGGAGGACACGGAGGATGAGGGTTGAGTCCTCTGAAGTGAACGAGCACTTAGGGAAGGCTAAACTTAAGGGAACTTGACTCTGAGTGGCAAGAGATGAATAGCTGCTGCCAAGGCACAGATACAGGCATCGGGCTGAGGCACCAACTGGGCGGCTCTCGGTATCCTCCTGCATCATCAGAGCTGTGTGGGAAACTCAGCCCAAAGGAGGGGCCGTGTTCAAAGGGAGAGGGAATTTTCTAGGACAGCACTGTTTTCTTTTTCATGTTTTTTTTAACTCAGACAAAACTTCACCCAAAGTATGTTACAGGGTTGGAGGTCATTAAGTTACTTAGTTAGTCTAATGCTGTTGGGCTGAGATAGAGTATAAGGTTGATGGGGAGTTATTTTTGAGAAGATTGTGTGCTAGCTTCTCATTAAGTCTCATTCTAAAGTGGTCAACTTTAAAATGAACTCCTTAAAATGCAATCTCTATGGCTAGGAATACACAGTGCATCATTCCTTGCCATATGTAAGAGCGCAGCAGCTCTGGAGATGTCACTCTGGGGATGCGGCACTTCTGAATTAACTTTCCCCAGTCTACTTTCTTAGGATGCAGTCTCATTTTTTTTTTTTTTTTCTTTCTTTCTTTTTTTTTAACACTGCTTATGACTGTAGTTGCAGTCTCATTTTATATATATATATATATATATATATATATATATATATATATATATATATATATATTTATCATACATATGCCTCGACCTGATGGGTCGACCAGTTGGCTCTCTGTGCACTCTCTCTTTTCACTAAACTAGAAGCGGGTCGACCAGTTATCCAATAAAGTGTTTGGCCTTAAAATGCTAAGTACCCAGGTCGACCAGTTGGCCTCGTGAACGTGGGTCGACCAGTTGTCTTTTTCCATGTCTTGATTGACTAATGTCATTTTTAAATGTGTCTGTCGGTTTGTTTATCTGTTGTTCCTTTCTCTATCCCAACCCGCCCTACTCACCTTTTTTTTTTATTTATTTATTTATTTATTTATTTATTTATCTATCTATCTATCTATCTATCTATCTATCTATCCATCCATCCATCCATCCATCCATCCATCCATCCATCCATCCAGATGGGAGGAGGTGAGAGGAAGGTGCCCGGTGGTCATCCAGGGGTAAATAAATAAGGCTGGGAATAAATAGCTGAATATTAATTCATTCGAATAATATTAAAACTGTTCAAGTCGAAAACAATTGCTTTCTTTTCTGTTTGCCCAGAGATCTGACTGACTGCAACTTGGAAAGAAGAAGGCCCTGCTGGACAGAGACCTCCCTCCTGCTTTGGGTGGGGTGGCTGAGTGAACGTGGGTGGGTCGACCAGTTTCCATGTTTTGTCTTTTATGGATTGAATGGATGTGTCTCATTTTTTTCATGACTTCTTGTGTATTTCTTTGCTTCCTTACTTATCTATTTACTTACTTCTTTAAAAAATGACCCACCTAGTTATTTACTTACTTTTTCGTACATTCCTTACTTCACTTCCTTATCTTCTTTCATATATCTGTTTATCTGCTCATTTATTTACTTATTGAATATTCCAATTATTACTTATTTTTATTCATTTATTCGTTCTTTGTCTATTTTTATGTAGGTATTTACTTACTTTCTTAATTTTTTTTACTTTTAAAATTTTTTTCTTTCTTTGGAAATGTGGATAATGTGGATCTTCCTTCCTTTTCCTTCCTTCCTTCCTTCCTTCCTTCCTTCCTTCCTTCCTTCCTTCCTTCCTTCTTTCTTTCTGTCTCCTGACTGTCACTGGCTATCTCAATGGTTCTGGGTGAGTGTCAGCAAAGCAGCTCCTGAAATGGAATTTGATGAAGGGATAGATAGATAGATAGATAGATAGATAGATAGATAGATAGATAGATAGATAGATGGGATGGGCATGCCACACACACACACACACACACATATGCACGCACGTGCATGACATGTACAGATGGGGGGGTTCCAATGTTTTCAGAGGAAGGTGCTCACTGGTAATAATAAATGTGCTGATAAATAAGGCTGGAAATAGCTGAATCATTAAAAGTCTTCAAATAAATAAAAAGCAATTCCATTTTTCTCTCTCTCTCTCTCTCTCTCTCTCTCTCTCTCTCTCACCATATACCAGCACATCTGAACTGACTGCAACATACAAAAGAAGAAGAAACACAGAAGGAAGATATCCCTGCTGGACGAGGATCTGATCTGAGATATCCCTGCTGGACAGGATCTGATCTGAGATGAGCATAAATTCATCGAATGGCTGCCAACAGCATTTCACTGAGAAGAGATTCCACATTTTATGCTGTACAGTTAGTTAGTTAGTTAGTTAGTTAGTTAGATTAAAAGGGGCCTCCTGTGAACTGGGTTGGGGTGTGGCTTCTCAGGTCACGTCAGGTCAGGGAGGGGCTGAGGAGTGTCCCATTGGCCTTGACAATAGGCACCAGTCAGATGTTAATGTCAGGGCCTGAGAGTTCCTCAAAGGGAATGAATGGAGACCCTTGCTCACCTAAAAAACGCCTGACCTTGGAAAAGGACTTGTGGAAAGCAGGCACTTGAAACTGTGGTTTCACATCTTACCAGAAAGCTCCCTCTCAGAAGGGAAAGTCACCGTGATATCTTACTCTTTGCCCAAGGATACCCTACCATTCTGATCATTCTTACTGAATTAAGTCTTCTACTGCAAATAAATAAATAATAGAAGACTTAATTCAGTAAGTCTTCTACTTACTGAATTAACTAAGAGTGAGTAAGTAAGTAAGCAAATATGTGGATGGATGAACAAACAAATAAATACAAAGTTCGCTGACTTTTGGTTTCATAATGAATCTCTCTCTCTCTCTCTCTCTCTCTCTCTCCTCTCTCCCCTCACACACACACACACACACAAACAAACAAAAACTAAATATACAATAAAAGGAAGCATAACACGTTTACTCAGGGGGCAGAGTGAACTCTGAAAGTTTTCCAGGCAGGGCTATATAGAGAGATGTTCCATGTCGGGCTGCAGAGATAGTTTAGGTTCAATTCCCAGCATCTACATGGCAGCTCACAGCTGTCTGTAATCCAGGAGCCTGAGAGCCATGGCAAAAACACAAATGCACATAAGATAAAAATAAATAAATTTTTTTAAAGGAAGAGATTGGGGGAGAGAGACAGAATATAAGAACAAACTGAGAAACAAGGAAAGATAGTGCTGGCTGGCTGGCTGGCTGGCTGGCTGGCTTGCTTTCAGTTCCCTGACAGAAATAAGCACATTATGGAGGAACCACAAAGTTGTTACACTATGTGGGTGTAATGAGGAGAGATTGTGAGTGAGTGTGTCCTGTCAGAACAAAGTTAGTCCCATATTTGATGAAATTCATTATCCCAAAACTTCAGCAGAATATATCCCAAGCTTGCAAATGTGTGGTCAGCATGTGACAGGTTGGGCTGGAGATGCTGAGAACTGGGGTTCACCCAGGGGAGCCCTCAATGCAAGAGCAGACACTCATTCCCTTGAAGAGTGAGGGAGGGAGGGATCATTCATTCCTATACTCAAGTTTAAGGAAAGATGAATGGCTATGGAGAGACCACTCACAGATATGAAAAATCTTTTCCTAAAAATCAAATTTCTCAATCAGTATGCAACTGCTGTGGTGCTTCTCCTAGATAGAAACACACACACACACACACACACACACACACACACACACACAAACTGATTCCTTGATCTAGAGCCACAGGAAGGGGACACGGCCAACTTGAATCACAATATTCATCAGAGCATGAGAAGAGTGTAAAAAGGACACAAAAGGAGAGATAATTTCTTTCTTCCTTCCTTCCTTCCTTCCCTCAGGAAGTGACTGACAGATGAGACTTTGTCCAAGCAAGTTATGAAATACCAGACTTGAGTTTCCCCCTCTGTAGGTATTAGTTAGTCAGTCAGTCCTCCCTTCTTTTTGTAGGAAGGTGGTGCATGTCTCTCAGAAGTTACCTGGTTTCCTCTGCACAAGGTGACCCAGGGGAAAGCTTTCTAAGCCTTATTCAGAGCTATAGAGGTTGCACCGTGACTTCAGAGACCTCAGGGAGTATAGGGGTGGGTGCTTGATGCTTCAGACTCATATCATTGAAGGGCAGAACATAGTCTGGATTCACAAACATTCACAACACAGAGCCATCCTCACTTACTAACAGCCCAGGACACCCAGAGATAACAAGAAATTGCAGTCTCGGCCGGGCTGTGGTGTGTGGGGGTTGGTGCATGCCTTTAATCTCTGCTCACACACAGATCTCTGTGAGCTCAAGGATGGCCTGATTTACAGAGTGAGTTTTAGGACAGCCCAAGATACACAAAGAAACCCTTTCTTGAAAAACAAAACAGCAAAAGAAAGAAAGAAAGAAAGAAAGAAAGAAAGAAAGAAAGAAAAAGAAAGAAAGAAAGAAAAAGAAGAAAAAAAAGAAAAAAATTGCAGTCTCTTCCTACTCTCTCATCCATTGGCTCTTAAAGAGCTCTCAGGCTGAACTGGAGACCAGGGTGTCATTTCTAACTGGGAAGCCAGAAACCTTAGGGGGTCACAGGAGGACTGACTGCAGCACTTGATGCCTCAACCCTGCTAATGGCTGTAATACGGGCTTTGGCAGAGCACTACTCCCCTTTCTCTATTATTACTGCTACACAACGAAAAGGACTTTGGGGGGGAGGGGGGATGATGTGCAGTGCTGGTATTGAAATCTCACTGACACCTTCCGCACTCCTTGTCAATTCCCGACTTTGTCAAATCAACTATCGTGAATCTTTGGTGTGGGTTGGCCCTTTAGGAACTCAGAGAAACAAGACAGGCCTATTGCATCCCAGAAACCTCCCAGTTCCTGAGCCCTAGCCCTGGAAGTCTCAAAGCCATCACATCCAGAAATCTCTCCAGTCCCTGCTAGTGGTGAACTCACTTCGTCTTCCTCCCTCTGGCCTCTCCACGATCTCCATTCTCTAGACAACATGTCTCTAGAAGCGAGTCTTATAGGCACCAGAGAGAGTGTGTCTTGAGGGCAGTTGGCGTTTCTAGGACACGAGTGACATCACAAAAGTCCGAGAGCTCTCCGGGATACCGTAGAATTTCCAGAGAAGGGACTGCTGATGTCGTGAGGCACGGCCTTTACCTCCTTGCTAATATTTCTCCCCGAACTGACCGACCGACCGACCGACTGACCAGAACCTGAGGTTTCCTTTCCAGGAGTCTCTCCTGCGACACAGAGGGAGCCATTCAGGATCTCCTCCTGCCAAAACCAGAAATTTCTCTCTGCTTCATTAAAATCTTTTCACTACTTCCTTCACCGAATGACCGACCCTTCCTCCCTCTCCTGAACAGATATTCATCCTCAGTAATATGAGAAATTAGGCCAGGAGGACACGGAGGATGAGGGTTGAGTCCTCTGAAGTGAACGAGCACTTAGGGAAGGCTAAACTTAAGGGAACTTGACTCTGAGTGGCAAGAGATGAATAGCTGCTGCCAAGGCACAGATACAGGCATCGGGCTGAGGCACCAACTGGGCGGCTCTCGGTATCCTCCTGCATCATCAGAGCTGTGTGGGAAACTCAGCCCAAAGGAGGGGCCGTGTTCAAAGGGAGAGGGAATTTTCTAGGACAGCACTGTTTTCTTTTTCATTTTTTTTTTTAACTCAGACAAAACTTCACCCAAAGTATGTTACAGGGTTGGAGGTCATTAAGTTACTTAGTTAGTCTAATGCTGTTGGGCTGAGATAGAGTATAAGGTTGATGGGGAGTTATTTTTGAGAAGATTGTGTGCTAGCTTCTCATTAAGTCTCATTCTAAAGTGGTCAACTTTAAAATGAACTCCTTAAAATGCAATCTCTATGGCTAGGAATACACAGTGCATCATTCCTTGCCATATGTAAGAGCGCAGCAGCTCTGGAGATGTCACTCTGGGGATGCGGCACTTCTGAATTAACTTTCCCCAGTCTACTTTCTTAGGATGCAGTCTCATTTTTTTTTTTTTTTTTTTTTTTTAACACTGTTTATGACTGTAGTTCTACACTCTTATATTATATTTTTATATATATATATATATATATTTTTATCATACATATGCCTCGACCTGATGGGTCGACCAGTTGGCTCTCTGTGCACTCTCTCTTTTCACTAAACTAGAAGCGGGTCGACCAGTTATCCGATAAAGTGTTTGGCCTTAAAATGCTAAGTACCCAGGTCGACCAGTTGGCCTCGTGAACGTGGGTCGACCAGTTGTCTTTTTCCATGTCTTGATTGACTAATGTCATTTTTAAATGTGTCTGTCGGTTTGTTTATCTGTTGTTCCTTTCTCTATCCCAACCCGCCCTACTCACTTTTTTTTTTTATTTATTTATCTATTTATCTATCTATCTATCTATCTATCTATCTATCTATCTATCTATCTATCTATCCATCCATCCATCCATCCATCCATCCATCCAGATGGGAGGAGGTGAGAGGAAGGTGCCCGGTGGTCATCCAGGGGTAAATAAATAAGGCTGGGAATAAATAGCTGAATATTAATTCATTCGAATAATATTAAAACTGTTCAAGTCGAAAACAATTGCTTTCTTTTCTGTTTGCCCAGAGATCTGACTGACTGCAACTTGGAAAGAAGAAGGCCCTGCTGGACAGAGACCTCCCTCCTGCTTTGGGTGGGGTGGCTGAGTGAACGTGGGTGGGTCGACCAGTTTCCATGTTTTGTCTTTTATGGATTGAATGGATGTGTCTCATTTTTTTCATGACTTCTTGTGTATTTCTTTGCTTCCTTACTTATCTATTTACTTACTTCTTTAAAAAATGACCCACCTAGTTATTTACTTACTTTTTCGTACATTCCTTACTTCACTTCCTTATCTTCTTTCATATATCTGTTTATCTGCTCATTTATTTACTTATTGAATATTCCAATTATTACTTATTTTTATTCATTTATTCGTTCTTTGTCTATTTTTATGTAGGTATTTACTTACTTTCTTAATTTTTTTTTACTTTTTAAAATTTTTTTCTTTCTTTGGAAATGTGGATCATTTATTTCCTTCCTTCCTTCCTTCCTTCCTTCCTTCCTTCCTTCTTCCTTCTTTCTTTCTTTCTGTCTCCTGACTGTCACTGGCTATCTCAATGGTTCTGGGTGAGTGTCAGCAAAGCAGCTCCTGAAATGGAATTTGATGAAGGGATAGATAGATAGATAGATAGATAGATAGATAGATAGATAGATAGATAGATGTGATGCGCACATGCTCGCACACACACACACACACACACATATGCACGCACGTGCATGACATGTACAGAAGGGGGGGTTCCAATGTTTTCAGAGGAAGGTGCTCACTGGTAATAATAAATGTGCTGATAAATAAGGCTGGAAATAGCTGAATCATTAAAAGTCTTCAAATAAATAAAAAAGCAATTCCATTTCTTCTCTCTCTCTCTCACCATATACCAGCACATCTGAACTGACTGCAACATACAAAAGAAGAAGAAACACAGAAGGAAGATATCCCTGCTGGACGGTCTAGATATCCCTGCTGGACAGGATCTGATCTGAGATGAGCATAAATTCATCGAATGGCTGCCAACAGCATTTCACTGAGAAGAGATTCCACATTTTATGTTTTACAGTTAGTTAGTTAGTTAGTTAGTTAGTTAGTTAGATTAAAAGGGGCCTCCTGTGAACTGGGGTGGGGTGTGGCTTCTCAGGTCACGTCAGGTCAGGGAGGGGCTGAGGAGTGTCCCATTGGCCTTGACAATAGGCACCAGTCAGATGTTAATGTCAGGGCCTGAGAGTTCCTCAAAGGGAATGAATGGAGACCCTTGCTCACCTAAAAAACGCCTGACCTTGGAAAAGGACTTGTGGAAAGCAGGCACTTGAAACTGTGGTTTCACATCTTACCAGAAAGCTCCCTCTCAGAAGGGAAAGTCACCGTGATATCTTACTCTTTGCCCAAGGATACCCTACCATTCTGATCATTCTTACTGAATTAAGTCTTCTACTGCAAATAAATAAATAATAGAAGACTTAATTCAGTAAGTCTTCTACTTACTGAATTAACTAAGAGTGAGTAAGTAAGTAAGCAAATATGTGGATGGATGAACAAACAAATAAATACAAAGTTCGCTGACTTTTGGTTTCATAATGAATCTCTCTCTCTCTCTCTCTCTCTCTCTCTCTCTCACACACACACACACACACACACACAAACAAACAAAAACTAAATATACAATAAAAGGAAGCATAACACGTTTACTCAGGGGGCAGAGTGAACTCTGAAAGTTTTCCAGGCAGGGCTATATAGAGAGATGTTCCATGTCGGGCTGCAGAGATAGTTTAGGTTCAATTCCCAGCATCTACATGGCAGCTCACAGCTGTCTGTAATCCAGGAGCCTGAGAGCCATGGCAAAAACACAAATGCACATAAGATAAAAATAAATAAATTTTTTAAAGGAAGAGATTGGGGGGGGGGAGAGAGACAGAATATAAGAACAAACTGAGAAACAAGGAAAGATAGTGCTGGCTGGCTGGCTGGCTGGCTGGCTGGCTTGCTTTCAGTTCCCTGACAGAAATAAGCACATTATGGAGGAACCACAAAGTTGTTACACTATGTGGGTGTAATGAGGAGAGATTGTGAGTGAGTGTGTCCTGTCAGAACAAAGTTAGTCCCATAGTTGATGAAATTCATTATCCCAAAACTTCAGCAGAATATATCCCAAGCTTGCAAATGTGTGGTCAGCATGTGACAGGTTGGGCTGGAGATGCTGAGAACTGGGGTTCACCCAGGGGAGCCCTCAATGCAAGAGCAGACACTCATTCCCGTGAAGAGTGAGGGAGGGAGGGATCATTCATTCCTATACTCAAGTTTAAGGAAAGATGAATGGCTATGGAGAGACCACTCACAGATATGAAAAATCTTTTCCTAAAAATCAAATTTCTCAATCAGTATGCAACTGCTGTGGTGCTTCTCCTAGATAGAGCAACACACACACACACACACACACACACACACACACACACACAAACTGATTCCTTGATCTAGAGCCACAGGAAGCGGACACGGCCAACTTGAATCACAATATTCATCAGAGCATGAGAAGAGTGTAAAAAGGACACAAAAGGAGAGATAATTCTGTTCCTTCCTTTCCTTCCTTCCTTCCTTCCTTCCCTCAGGAAGTGACTGACAGATGAGACTTTGTCCAAGCAAGTTATGAAATACCAGACTTGAGTTTCCCCCTCTGTAGGTATTAGTTAGTCAGTCAGTCCTCCCTTCTTTCTGTAGGAAGGTGGTGCATGTCTCTCAGAAGTTACCTGGTTTCCTCTGCACAAGGTGACCCAGGGGAAAGCTTTCTAAGCCTTATTCAGAGCTATAGAGGATGCACCGTGACTTCAGAGACCTCAGGGAGTATAGGGGTGGGTGCTTGATGCTTCAGACTCATATCATTGAAGGGCAGAACATAGTCTGGATTCACAAACATTCACAACACAGAGCCATCCTCACTTACTAACAGCCCAGGACACCCAGAGATAACAAGAAATTGCAGTCTCGGCCGGGCTGTGGTGTGTGGGGGTCGGTGCATGCCTTTAATCTCTGCTCACACACAGATCTCTGTGAGCTCAAGGATGGCCTGATTTACAGAGTGAGTTTTAGGACAGCCCAAGATACACAAAGAAACCCTTTCTTGAAAAACAAAAAAACAAAAGAAAGAAAGAAAGAAAGAAAGAAAGAAAGAAAGAAAGAAAGAAAGAAAGAAAGAAAGAAAGAAAAAAAGAAAAAGACAAAAGAAGAAAGAAAGAAAAAAAAAAATTGCAGTCTCTTCCTACTCTCTCATCCATTGGCTCTTAAAGAGCTCTCAGGCTGAACTGGAGACCAGGGTGTCATTTATAACTGGGAAGCCAGAAACCTTAGGGGGTCACAGGAGGACTGACTGCAGCACTTGATGCCTCAACCCTGCTAATGGCTATAATACGGGCTTTGGCAGAGCACTACTCCCCTTTCTCTATTATTACTGCTACACAACGAAAAGGACTTGGGGGGGGGGGGATGATGTGCAGTGCTGGTATTGAAATCTCACTGACACCTTCCGCACTCCTTGTCAATTCCCGAATTTGTCAAATCAACTATCGTGAATCTTTGGTGTGGGTTGGCCCTTTAGGAACTCAGAGAAACAAGACAGGCCTATTGCATCCCAGAAACCTCCCAGTTCCTGAGCCCTAGCCCTGGAAGTCTCAAAGCCATCACATCCAGAAATCTCTCCAGTCCCTGCTAGTGGTGAACTCACTTCGTCTTCCTCCCTCTGGCCTCTCCACGATCTCCATTCTCTAGACAACATGTCTAGAAGCGAGTCTTATAGGCACTGAGAGAGTGTGTCTTGAGGGCAGTTGGCGTTTCTAGGACACGAGTGACATCACAAAATTCTGAGAGCTCTCCGGGATACCGTAGAATTTCCAGAGAAGGGACTGCTGATGTCGTGAGGCATGGCCTTTACCTCCTTGCTAATATTTCTCCCCGAACTGACTGACCGACCGACCGACCGACCAGAACCTGAGGTTTCCTTTCCAGGAGTCTCTCCTGCGACACAGAGGGAGCCATTCAGGATCTCCTCCTGCCAAAACCAGAAATTTCTCTCTGCTTCATTAAAATCTTTTCACTACTTCCTTCACCGAATGACCGACCCTTCCTCCCTCTCCTGAACAGATATTCATCCTCAGTAATATGAGAAATTAGGCCAGGAGGACACGGAGGATGAGGGTTGAGTCCTCTGAAGTGAACGAGCACTTAGGGAAGGCTAAACTTAAGGGAACTTGACTCTGAGTGGCAAGAGATGAATACCTGCTGCCAAGGCACAGATACAGGCATCGGGCTGAGGCACCAACTGGGCGGCTCTCGGTATCCTCCTGCATCATCAGAGCTGTGTGGGAAACTCAGCCCAAAGCAGGGGCCGTGTTCAAAGGGAGAGGGAATTTTCTAGGACAGCACTGTTTTCTTTTTCAGGTTTTTTTAACTCAGACAAAACTTCACCCAAAGTATGTTACAGGGTTGGAGGTCATTAAGTTACTTAGTTAGTCTAATGCTGTTGGGCTGAGATAGAGTATAAGGTTGATGGGGAGTTATTTTTGAGAAGATTGTGTGCTAGCTTCTCATTAAGTCTCATTCTAAAGTGGTCAACTTTAAAATGAACTCCTTAAAATGCAATCTCTATGGCTAGGAATACACAGTGCATCATTCCTTTCCATATGTAAGAGCGCAGCAGCTCTGGAGATGTCACTCTGGGGATGCGGCACTTCTGAATTAACTTTCCCCAGTCTACTTTCTTAGGATGCAGTCTCATTTTTTTCTTTTTTCTTTCTTTCTTTTTTTAACACTGCTTTTGACTGTAGTTGCATTCTCATTTTTTATTTATATATATATTTATCATACATATGCCTCGACCTAACGGGTCGACCAGTTGGCTCTCTGTGCACTCTCTCTTTTCACTAAACTAGAAGCGGGTCGACCAGTTATCCGATAAAGTGTTTGGCCTTAAAATGCTAAGTACCCAGGTAGACCAGTTGGCCTCGTGAACGTGGGTCGACCAGTTGTCATTTTCCATGTCTTGATTGACTAATGTCATTTTTAAATGTGTCTGTCGGTTTGTTTATCTTTTGTTCCTTTCTCTATCCCAACCTGCCATACTCATTATTTTTGTTTTTTATTTATTTATTTATTTATCTATATCTATCTATCTATCTATCCATCCATCCATCCATCCATCCATCCATCCAGATGGGTGGAGGAAGGTGCCTGGTGGTCATCCATGGGTAAATAAATAAGGCTTTGAATAAATAGCTGAATCTTAATTCATTCGAATAATATTAAAACTGTTCAAATCGAAAACAATTGCTTTATTTTCTGTTTGCCCAGAGATCTGACTGACTGCAACTTGGAAAGAAGAAGGCCCTGCTGGACAGAGACCTCCCTCCTGCTTTGGGTGGGGTGGCTGAGTGAACGTGGGTGGGTCAACCAGTTTCCATGTTTTGTCTTTTATGGATTGAATGGATGTGTCTCATTTTTCTTCATGACTTCTTGTGTATTTCTTTGCTTCCTTACTTATCTATTTACTTACTTCTTTAAAAAATGACCCACCTAGTTATTTACTTACTTTTTCGTACATTCCTTACTTCACTTACTTATCTTCTTTCATATATCTGTTTATCTGCTCATTTATTTACTTATTGAATATTCCAATTATTACTTATTTTTATTCATTTATTCGTTCTTTGTCTATTTTTATGTAGGTATTTACTTACTTTCTTAATTTTTTTTACTTTTTAAAAATTTTTCTTTCTTTGGAAATGTGGATCATTTATTTTTCCTTCCTTCCTTCCTTCCTTCCTTCCTTCTTCCTCCTCCTTCCTTCCTTCCTTCCTCTTTCTTTCTGTCTCCTGACTGTCACAGGCTATCTCAATGGTTCTGGGTGAGTGTCAGCAAAGCAGCTCCTGAAATGGAATTTGATGAAGGGATAGAAAGATAGATAGATAGATAGATAGATAGATAGATAGATAGATGGAGGGACTGACACACCACACTCACACACACACACACACACATGGTGCAAGTGCATGACATGTACACATGGGAAGGTTCCAATGTTTTCAGAGGAAGGTGCTCACTGGTAATAATAAATGTGCTGATAAATAAGGCTGGAAATAGCTGAATCATTAAAAGTCTTCAAATAAATAAAAAGCAATTCCAATTTCTCTCTCTCTCTCTCTCTCTCTCTCTCTCTCTCTCTCTCATAAGTCGCCTGACCATATACCTTGAGCTCCTGCAACATAAAAAAGCATCAAAAGCAGGATTAAAGTAAGCAGATCCTTACAGGTCTGCACCCTCTCTTCAGTCTGTGAAGATAGTGATTGACGAGTTGCCCTTTTCATGTCTTGTGATCGACTAATGCCATTTTGAAATGTGTTTCTACTTTTGTTTCTATGTTGTTCTTGCTCTTCCCAACGGCGAGGTTCCACACTTTCCGTCATTGGGCCCCTGCATCTATCATTAATGTATAAGACTGTAGAGCTCCTCTAACAAAAGATATAATGATATCCATCCATCCATCCAATAACTCCATTCCAGATGGGAGGAGGTGAGAGGAAGGTGCCCGGTGGTCATCCCAGGGGTAAATACATTAAGTCTGGGAATAAATACCTGAATATTAATTCCTATTCCACATAATATTAAAACTGTTCAAGCCAAAAACAATTGGGCTTTCTTGTCTGTTTGCCCAAAGATCTGACTGACTGCAACTTGGAAAGAAGAAGGCCCTGCTGGACAGAGACCTCCCTCCAGCTTTGGGTCCCGTTATCTGAGTGAACGTGGGTGGGTCGACCAGTTTCCATGTTTTGTCTTTTATGGATTGAATGGATGTGTCTCATTTTTTTCATGACTTCTTGTGTATTTCTTTGCTTCCTTACTTATCTATTTACTTACTTCTTTTAAAAAATGACCCACCTAGTTATTTACTTACTTTTTCGTACATAGTTCTTACTTCACAACCTTATCTTCTTTCATATATCTGTTTATCTGCTCATTTATTTACTTATTGAATATTCCAATTATTACTTATTTTTATTCATTTATTCGTTCTTTGTCTATTTTTATGTAGGTATTTATTTACTTTCTTAATTTTTTTTTACTTTTTAAAATTTTTTTCTTTCTTTGGAAATGTGGATCATTTATTTCCTTTCTTTCTTCCTTCCTTCCTTCCTTCCTTCCTTCCTTCCTTCCTTCCTTCCTTCCTTCTTTCTTTCTGTCTCCTGACTGTCACTGGCTATCTCAATGGTTCTGGGTGAGTGTCAGCAAAGCAGCTCCTGAAATGGAATTTGATGAAGGGATAGATAGATAGATAGATAGATAGATAGATAGATAGATAGATAGATGGGATGCGCCACATGCACACACACACACACACACACATGCATGCACACATGCATGACATGTACAGATGGGGGGTTCCAATGTTTTCAGAGGAAGGTGCTCACTGGTAATAATAAATGTGCTGATAAATAAGGCTGGAAATAGCTGAATCATTAAAAGTCTTCAAATAAATAAAAAATTCAATTTCTCTCTCTCTCTCTCTCTCTCTCTCTCTCTCTCTCTCTCTCTCTCTCACCATATACCAGCACATCTGAACTGACTGCAACATACAAAAGAAGAAGAAACACAGAAGGAAGATATCCCTGCTGGACAGGATCTGATCTGAGATATCCCTGCTGGACAGGATCTGATCTGAGATGAGCATAAATTCATCGAATGGCTGCCAACAGCATTTCACTGAGAAGAGATTCCACATTTTATGCTGTACTAGTTAGTTAGTTAGTTAGATTAAAAGGGGCCTCCTGTGAACTGGGGTGGGGTGTGGCTTCTCAGGTCACGTCAGGTCAGGGAGGGGCTGAGGAGTGTCCCATTGGCCTTGACAATAGGCACCAGTCAGATGTTAATGTCAGGGCCTGAGAGTTCCTCAAAGGGAATGAATGGAGACCCTTGCTCACCTAAAAAACGCCTGACCTTGGAAAAGGACTTGTGGAAAGCAGGCACTTGAAACTGTGGTTTCACATCTTACCAGAAAGCTCCCTCTCAGAAGGGAAAGTCACCATGATATCTTACTCTTTGCCCAAGGATACCCTACCATTCTGATCATTCTTACTGAATTAAGTCTTCTACTGCAAATAAATAAATAATAGAAGACTTAATTCAGTAAGTCTTCTACTTACTGAATTAACTAAGAGTGAGTAAGTAAGTAAGCAAATATGTGGATGGATGAACAAACAAATAAATACAAAGTTCGCTGACTTTTGGTTTCATAATAACTCTCTCTCTCTCTCTCTCTCTCACACACACACACACACACACACAAACAAACAAAAACTAAATATACAATAAAAGGAAGCATAACACGTTTACTCAGGGGGCAGAGTGAACTCTGAAAGTTTTCCAGGCAGGGCTATATAGAGAGATGTTCCATGTCGGGCTGCAGAGATAGTTTAGGTTCAATTCCCAGCATCTACATGGCAGCTCACAGCTGTCTGTAATCCAGGAGCCTGAGAGCCATGGCAAAATACACAAATGCACATAAGATAAAAATAAATAAATTTTTTAAAGGAAGAGATTGGGGGGGGAGAGAGACAGAATATAAGAACAAACTGAAAAAAAAGGAAAGATAGTGCTGGCTGCTGGCTGGCTGGCTGGCTGGCTGGCTGGCTTGCTTTCAGTTCCCTGACAGAAATAAGCACATTATGGAGGAACCACAAAGTTGTTACACTATGTGGGTGTAATGAGGAGAGATTGTGAGTGAGTGTGTCCTGTCAGAACAAAGTTAGTCCCATAGTTGATGAAATTCATTATCCCAAAACTTCAGCAGAATATATCCCAAGCTTGCAAATGTGTGGTCAGCATGTGACAGGTTGGGCTGGAGATGCTGAGAACTGGGGTTCACCCAGGGGAGCCCTCAATGCAAGAGCAGACACTCATTCCCGTGAAGAGTGAGGGAGGGAGGGATCATTCATTCCTATACTCAAGTTTAAGGAAAGATGAATGGCTATGGAGAGACCACTCACAGATATGAAAAATCTTTTCCTAAAAATCAAATTTCTCAATCAGTATGCAACTGCTGTGGTGCTTCTCTTAGATAGAGCAACACACACACACACACACACACACACACACAAACTGATTCCTTGATCTAGAGCCACAGGAAGGGGACACGGCCAACTTGAATCACAATATTCATCAGAGCATGAGAAGAGTGTAAAAAGGACACAAAAGGAGAGATAATTCTGGTCCTTCTTCCTTCCTTCCTTCCTTCCTTCCCTCAGGAAGTGACTGACAGATGAGACTTTGTCCAAGCAAGTTATGAAATACCAGACTTGAGTTTCCCCCTCTGTAGGTATTAGTTAGTCAGTCAGTCCTCCCTTCTTTCTGTAGGAAGGTGGTGCATGTCTCTCAGAAGTTACCTGGTTTCCTCTGCACAAGGTGACCCAGGGGAAAGCTTTCTAAGCCTTATTCAGAGCTATAGAGGATGCACCATGACTTCAGAGACCTCAGGGAGTATAGGGGTGGGTGCTTGATGCTTCAGACTCATATCATTGAAGGGCAGAACATAGTCTGGATTCACAAACATTCACAACACAGAGCCATCCTCACTTACTAACAGCCCAGGACACCCAGAGATAACAAGAAATTGCAGTCTCGGCCGGGCTGTGGTGTGTGGGGGTCGGTGCATGCCTTTAATCTCTGCTCACACACAGATCTCTGTGAGCTCAAGGATGGCCTGATTTACAGAGTGAGTTTTAGGACAGCCCAAGATACACAAAGAAACCCTTTCTTAAAAAACAAAACAGCAAAAGAAAGAAAGAAAGAAAGAAGAAAGAAAGAAAGAAAGAAAGAAAGAAAGAAAGAAAGGAAAAAGACAAAAGAAGAAGAAAGAAAAAAGAAAAAAATTGCAGTCTCTTCCTACTCTCTCATCCATTGGCTCTTAAAGAGCTCTCAGGCTCAACTGGAGACCAGGGTGTCATTTATAACTGGGAAGCCAGAAACCTTTAGGGGGTCACAGGAGGACTGACTGCAGCACTTGATGCCTCAACCCTGCTAATGGCTGTAATACGGGCTTTGGCAGAGCACTACTCCCCTTTCTCTATTATTACTGCTACACAACGAAAAGGACTTGGGGGGGGAGGGGGGATGATGTGCAGTGCTGCTATTGAAATCTCACTGACACCTTCCGCACTCCTTGTCAATTCCCGACTTTGTCAAATCAACTATAGTGAATCTTTGGTGTGGGTTGGCCCTTTAGGAACTCAGAGAAACAAGACAGGCCTATTGCATCCCAGAAACCTCCCAGTTCCTGAGCCCTAGCCCTGGAAGTCTCAAAGCCATCACATCCAGAAATCTCTCCAGTCCCTGCTAGTGGTGAACTCACTTTGTCTTCCTCCCTCTGGCCTCTCCACAATCTCCATTCTCTAGACAACATGTCTAGAAGCGAGTCTTATAGGCACCGAGAGAGTGTGTCTTGAGGGCAGTTGGCGTTTCTAGGACACGAGTGACATCACAAAATTCTGAGAGCTCTCCGGGATACCGTAGAATTTCCAGAGAAGGGACTGCTGATGTCATGAGGCACGGCCTTTACCTCCTTGCTAATATTTCTCCCCTAACTGACCGACCGACCGACCGACCGGAACCTGAGGTTTCCTTTCCAGGAGTCTCTCCTGCAACACAGATGGAGCCATTCAGGATCTCCTCCTGCCAAAACCAGAAATTTCTCTCTGCTTCATTAAAATCTTTTCACTACTTCCTTCACCGAATGACCGACCTTTCCTCCCTCTCCTGAACAGATATTCATCCTCAGTAATATGAGAAATTAGGCCAGGAGGACACGGAGGATGAGGGTTGAGTCCTCTGAAGTGAATGAGCACTTAGGGAAGGCTAAACTTAAGGGAACTTGACTCTGAATGGCAAGAGATGAATAGCTGCTGCCAAGGCACAGATACAGGCATCGGGCTGAGGCACCAACTGGGCGGCTCTCGGTATCCTCCTGCATCATCAGAGCTGTGTGGGAAACTCAGCCCAAAGGAGGGGCCGTGTTCAAAGGGAGAGGGAATTTTCTAGGACAGCACTGTTTTCTTTTTTTCATTTTTTTTAAAAAATTTTTTTTTTTTTTTTTTTATAAAAAAAAATTTTTGTGAGAGGGCCCGAGGGAAGAAAAAAAAACCAACCCCCAAAAAAAATGGTGGAAACCAAAAAATGGGGGGGGAGAAAAAAAAAAAAAAAAAAAGGAAGGAAAGCCATCTCTCTTTTTTTTTAACTCAGACAAAACTTCACCCAAAGTATGTTACAGGGTTGGAGGTCATTAAGTTACTTAGTTAGTCTAATGCTGTTGGGCTGAGATAGAGTATAAGATTGATGGGGAGTTATTTTTGAGAAGATTGTGTGCTAGCTTCTCATTAAGTCTCATTCTAAAGTGGTCAACTTTAAAATGAACTCCTTAAAATGCAATCTCTATGGCTAGGAATACACAGTGCATCATTCCTTGCCATATGTAAGAGCACAGCAGCTCTGGAGATGTCACTATGGGGATGCGGAACTTCTGAATTAACATTCCCCAGTCTACTTTCTTAAAATGCAGTCTCATTTTTTTTCATTTTTTCTTTCTTTTTTTTAACATTGCTTATGACTGTAGTCGCAGTCTCTTTTTTTATATATATATTTTTTTATCATATGTATGCCTCGACCTGACGGGTTGACCAGTTGGCTCTCTGTGCATTCTCTCTTTTCACTAAACTAGAAGCGGGTCGACCAGTTATCCAATAAAGTGTTTGGCCTTAAAATGCTGAGTACCCAGGTTGACCCATTGGCCTCATGAACTTGGGTCGACCAGTTGTCATTTTCCATGTCTTCATTGACTAATGTCATTTTTAAATGTGTCTGTCGGTTTGTTTATCTGTTGTTCCTTTCTCTATCCCAACCCAACCTAATCACACTTTTCATTTTTATTTATTTATTTATCTATCTATGTATCTATCCATCCATCCATACATCCATCCATACATCCATCAATCCAGATGGGAGGAGTTGAAAGGAAGGGGCCCGGTGGTCATGTAGGGGTAAAAATAAGGCTGGGAATAAATAGCTGAGTATTAATTCATTCGAATAATATTAAAACTGTTCAAGTAGAAAACAATTGCTTTCTTTTCTCTTTGCCCAGAGATCTGACTGACTGCAACTTGGAAAAAAGAAGGCCCTCCTTGACAGAGACCTCCCTCCTGCTTTGGGTGGGGTCACTGAGTGAACGTGGGTGGGTCGACCAGTTTCCAAGTTTTGTCTTTTATGGATTGAATGGATGTGTCTCATTTTTTATGACTTCTTGTGTATTTCTTTGCTTCCTTACTTATCTATTTACTTACTTCTTTAAAAAATGACCCACCTAGTTATTTACTTACTTTTTCGTACATTCCTTACTTCACTTCCTTATCTTCTTTCATATATCTGTTTATCTGCTCATTTATTTACTTATTGAATATTCCAATTATTACTTATTTTATTCATTTATTTGTTCTTTGTCTATTTTTATGTAGGTATTTACTTACTTTCTTAATTTTTTTTTACTTTTTAAAATTTTTTTCTTTCTTTGGAAATGTGGATTTTTTCCTTCCTTCCTTCCTTCCTTCCTTCCTTCCTTCCTTCCTTCCTTCCTTCCTTCCTTCCTTCTTTCTTTCTGTCTCCTGACTGTCACTGGCTATCTCAATGGTTCTGGGTGAGTGTCAGCAAAGCAGCTCATGAAATGGAATTTGATTAAGGGATAGATAGATAAATAGTTAGATAGATGATAGATAGATAATGTGTAGATGTGGTATGCGCACACGCTCGCACACACACACACACATATTCACGCACATGCATGACATGTACAGATGGGGGGTTCCAATGTTTTCAGAGGAAGGTGCTCACTGGTAATAATAAATGTGCTGATAAATAAGGCTGGAAATAGCTGAATCATTAAAAGTCTTCAAATAAATAAAAAGCAATTCCATTTCTCTCTCTCTCTCTCTCTCTCTCTCTCTCTCTCTCTCACCATATACCAGCACATCTGAACTGACTGCAACATACAAAAGAAGAAGAAACACAGAAGGAAGACATCCCTGCTGGACAGGATCTGATCTGAGATATCCCTGTTGGACAGGATCTGATCTGAGATGAGCATAAATTCATTGAATGGCTGCCAACAGCATTTCACTGAGAAGAGATTCCACATTTTATGCTGTACAGTTAGTTAGTTAGTTAGATTAAAAGGGGCCTCCTGTGAAATTGGGTGGGGTGTGGCTTCTCAGGTCAAGTCAGGTCAAGGACGGGCTGAGGAGTGTCCCATTGGCCTTGACAATAGGCACCAGTCAAATGTTAATGTCAGGGCCTAAGAGTTCCTCAAAGGGAATGAATGGAGAATCTTCCTCACCTAAAAGACACGTGACCTTGGAATAGGACTTGTGGAAAGCAGGCACTTGAAACTGTGGTTTCACATCTTACCAGAAAGCTCCCTCTTAGCAGTGAATGTCACCGTGATATCTTACTCTTTGCCCAAGGATACCCTACCATTCTGATCATTCTTACTGAATTAAGTCTTCTACTCCAAATAAATAAATAAATAATAGAAGACTTAATTCAGTAAGTCTTCTACTTACTGAATTAACAAAGAGTGAGTAAGTAAGTAAGCAAATATGTGGATGGATGAACAAACAAATAAATACAAAGTTCACTAACTTTTGGTTTCATAATGAATCTCTCTCTCTCTCTCTCTCTCTCTCTCTCTCTCTCTCTCACACACACACACACACACAAACACACAAATAAACAAAACTAAATATACAATAAAAGGAAGCATAACATGTTTACTCAGGGGGCAGAGTGAACTCTGAAAGTTTTCCAGGCAGGGCTATATAGAGAGATGTTCCATATCGGGCTGGAGAGATAGTTTAGGTTCAATTCCCAGCATCTACATGGCAGCTCACAGCTGTCTGTAATCCAGGAGCCTGAGAGCCATAGCAAAAACACAAATGCACATAAGATAAAAGTAAATAAATATTTAAAAGGAAGAAGTTTTTGGGGGGAGAGAGACCGAATATAAGAACAAAGTGAAACAAAAAGGAAAGATAGTGCTGCTGTCTGTCTGGCTTGCTGGCTAGCTTGCTTTCAGTACCTGACAGAAATAAGCACATTATGGAGGATCCTCAAAGTTGTTACACTATATGGGTGTAATGAGGAGAGATTGTGAGTGAGTGTGTCTTGTCAGAACAAAGTTAGTCCCATAGTTGATGAAATTCATTATCCCAAAACTTCAGCAGAATATACCTCAAGCTTGCAAATGTGTGGTCAGCATGTGACAGGTTGGGCTGGAGATGCTGAGAACTGAGGTTCACCCAGGGGAGCCCTCAATGCAAGAGCAGACACTCATTCCCGTGAAGAGTGAGGGAGGGGGGATCATTCATTTTTATACTCAAGATTAAGGAAAGATGAATGGCTATGGAGAGACCACTCACAGATATGAAAAATCTTTTCCTAAATATCAAATTTCTCAATCAGTATGCAACTGCTGTGGTTCTTCTCCTAGATAGAGCAACACACACACACACACACACACACACACACACACACAAACTGATTCCGTGATCTAAGGCCACAGGAAGGGACATGGCCATCTTGAATCACAATACTCATCAGAGCATGAGAAGAGTGTAAAAAGGACACAAAAGGAGATAATTCTGGTCCATCATTCCTTCCTTTCTTCTTTCTTTCTTTCTTTCTTTCCTTCCTTCCTTCCTTCCTTCCTTCCTTCCTTCCTTCCTTCCATGTATCCTTCCTTCCTTCCCTCAGGAAGTGACTGACAGATGAGACATTGTCCAAGCAAGTTATGAAGTAGCAGACTTGAGTTTCCCCCTCTGTAGGTATTAGTTAGTCAGTCAGTCCTCCCTTCTTTCTGTAGGAAGGTGTTGCATGTCTCTCAGAAGTTACCTGGTTTCCTCTGCACAAGGTGACCCAGGGGAAAGCTTTCTAAGCCTTATTCAGAGTTATAGAGGATGCACCGTGACTTCAGAGACCTCAGGGAGTATAGGGGTGGGTGCTTGATTCTTCAGACTCATATCATTGAAGGGCAGAACATAGTCTGGATTCACAAACATTCACAACACAGAGCAATCCTCACTTACTAACAGCCCAGGACACCCAGAGGTAACAAGAAATTGCAGGCTCGCCCGGGCTGTGGTGTGTGGGGGTTGGTGTATGCCTTTAATCTCTGCTCACACACAGATCTCTTTGAGCTCAATAATGGCCTGATTTACAGAGTGAGTTTTAGGACAGCCCACGATACACAAAGAAACTCTTCCTTGAAAAACAAACAGCAAAAGAAAGAAAGAAAGAAAGAAAGAAAGAAAAAAAAGAAAAGAAAAAAGAAAAGACAAAAGAAGAAGAAAGAAAAAAGAAAAATAATGAAGTCTCTTCCTACTCTCTCATCCATTGGCTCTTAAAGAGCTCTCAGGCTGCACTGGAGACCAGGGTGTCATTTATAACTGGGAAGCCAGAAACCTTAGGGGGTCACAATAGGACTGACTGCAGCACTTGATGCCTCAACCCTGCTAATGGCTGTAATACAGGCTTTGGCAGAGCACTACTCCCCTATCTCTATTATTACGGCTACACAACGAAAAGGACTTCTGGGGGAGGGGGGATGATGTGCAGTGCTGGTATTGAAATCTCACTGACACCTTCCGCACTCCTTGTCAATTCCCGACTTTTTCAAATCAACTATCATGAATCTTTGGTGTGGGTTGGCCCTTTAGGAACTCAGAGAAACAAGACAGGCCTTTTGCATCCCAGAAACCTCCCAGTTCCTGAGCCCTAGCCCTGAAAGTCTCAAAGCCATCACATCCAGAAATCTCTCCAGTCCCTGCTTTTGGTGAACTCACTTCGTCTTCCTCCCTCTGGCCTCTCCACAATCTCCATTCTCTAGACAACCTGTCTAGAAGCGAGTCTTATAGGCACCGGGAGAGTGTGTCTTGAGGGCAGTTGGCATTTCTAACACGAGTGACATCCCAAAATTCTGAGAGCTCTCCGGGATACCATAGAATTTCGAGAGAAGGGACTGCTGATATCATGAGGCTCGGACTTTACCTCCTTGCTAATATTTCTCCCCTAACTGACCCACTGACGGACCAACTGACAGGAACCTGAGGTTTCCTTTCCAGGAGTCTCTCCTGCGACACAGAGGGAGCCATTCAGGATCTCCTCCTGCCAAAACCAGAAATTTCTCTCTGCTTCATAAAAATCTTTTCACTACTTCTGTCACCAAATGACCGACCCTTCCTCCCTCTCCTGAACAGATATTCATCCTCAGTAATATGACAAATTAGGCAGGGAGGACACGGAGGACGAGGGTTGAGTCCTCTGAAGTGAATGAGAACTTAGGGAAGGCTAAACTTAAGGGAACTTTACTCTGAATGGCAAGAGATGAATAGCTGCTGCCAAGGCACAGATACAGGCATCGGGCTGAGGCACCAACTGGGTGTCTCTCAGTATCCTCCTGCATCATCAGAGCAGTGTGGGAAACTCTGCAAAAAGGAGGGGCCGTGTTCAAAGGGAGAGGGAATTTTCTAGGACAGCACTGTTTTCTTTTTCATGTTTTTTTAACTCAGACAAAACTTCACCCAAAGTATGTTACAGGGTTGGAGGTCATTAAGTTACTTAGTTAGTCTAATGCTGTTGGGCTGAGATAGAGTATAAGGTTGATTGGGAGTTATTTTTGAGAAGATTGTGTGCTAGCTTCTCATTAAGTCTCATTATAAAGTGGTCAACTTTAAAATGAACTCCGTAAAATGCAATCTCTATGGCTAGGAATACACAGTGCATCATTCCTTTCCATATGTAAGAGTGCAGCAGCTCTGGAGATGTCACTCTGGGGATGCGGCACTTCTTAATTAACATTGCCCAGTCTACTTTCTTAGGATGCAGTCTCATTTTTTTCCTTTTTTCTTTCTTTCTTTTTTTAACACTGATTATGAATGCAGTTGCAGTCTCATTTTTTTATATATATATTTTTATCATACATATGCCTCGACCTGACAGGTCGACGAGTTGGCTCTCTGTGCACGCTCTCTTTTCATTAAACTAGAAGCATGTCAACCAGTTATCCAAAAAAGTGTTTGGTCTTAAAATGCTAAGTACCCAAAATGGCTTAAATTTAAACCCAATTTAAAATATTAAAGCACTGTAACAGTTATCAAAATCCAGAACATTTCCCACATCTTAAATAGAAAATGAAGAACAAACATACCTCCTCATCTTTCAGCAGTCACTCCTGTATTTCGATTTCTAGATACTATAGTAACCAATAACCTGCTTCAGTGGGTCTGCCTTTTTATTCGAGACAGTCTCATGTATCCCAGGCTGTTCTTGAACTCACTTTACCAGGTGAACATCACCAATCTCAAAGCTGGGGTAATTGGGATTCACACATTTATAACTGCAGGGCACGACAGGGTCATCTGTCTGAATTGTGCTATTTACAAATAACTTGTCACTGTCCAGAGCCCAATTTAAGGGACAAAAGGATGAGAATTAAACCTAAAAATTGTGCCCCATTCCCCTGTGCGTGATTCAACTCTACTTTTGGCCTTTGCTCTTTTCTCGCAGATGCCTGTCCCCTTGGGCCTAATAAGGTGGGACCCTCTGAATCTCGCTCCAGACAGTAACAAGGGAAACAAGTCCTCTGTGAAGAGGACTTTGAAATGGGATTCCCTTAGCCACAAAGTACTACTGCCTGAATGTCGGCAGTCCCCATCTTGCCTGGTCCTCCTGGGCACCATGTTCTCACCTGTGTGGTACAAATGTCTGGTAGATCATTGGCTGAGTGCCGTACTAGAAAGTGGATCTCACTGGTGTGGCCTAGCAGAGCCCTGAGTTTATAAGCTCCACAGGACGCCCTGCCCCTTGCCACGCCCATCCCTCTGTGACTTCAGTCCCCTGTGTTATGCAAGGCCTCTCTGATTGGTCAGCAGCCCTGGCTCGCTGTGCCCTCTCCCCAGCTTATAATTTTTGGGTGTCAGAGTTTGTTTAATTTTAAGACCTCTGTGCTTATAAATGTAGGTATTTAGATTGTGTTTGATAGTCGGGACAAAGGTTTTATGACAGTATCCACCTCCTTGTATAACAGTTGGAAATCATTACCATCTAAAACGAGAAATATTTTAGCCAGACAGAGTGCTAAAGACTTTTATTCCCAGCACATAGGCAGAGGCAGGTGAATCTCTGTGAGAAGTCAGCCGGGTCTACATAGTGACTTCCAGGACAGCCAGATCTACATAGTTAGATCACTTCATAAAAAAAGACAAACATTTCATACTGTATACGATTTGAGATGAGAGAGGAGTCAATATGCTAGTAATATTTTCACACAACATTTATTCAATCAAATTTACTATTAACAAATTCAGTTTTTACTAGCTTAATTCAGAGAGGACTGCCACAGGGGTGATCAAAGCTTTCTAATAATACCATTTTATTAAACATACATCATACTTGGCTATACTAAATCTTGTTTTACAAAAATTAACTCAAAGGAATCCCTTTCTTATTTCTTAGCTAGGCTATGTTCCAGAAAATTATGTTTGGAATTTTATTCCAGGGCATAGCATGACTAGTCACTTGAATGAAGACAAAGAAATCCTGTCTTAGAAAACCAAAATAAATAAATAAATAAAAATTTTAACAAAAAAATAAAGAACTAGGATGGACTTGTGCTTAATTGGACACTGGTCTAAGTTAATATAAACCAGAGGCTCCATGGTTTACTATAATCAGTTATATTATTTCTTAATATGTAAGGAACAGGATTGGGTATACTTTATTGACTTTTCGGAGCATAGATTAGTTTTACTCTAACCCCAATATTTCAGGCTTCACAAACCTTGTTATAATAGCAACTTAAGAAACACAGGGCTGGGGTCTGAAGAATTTCCTTAGCGGTTAAATGCTCATCTTCTCTTATAGAGGACACAAATTTGATTCTCAACAACGAAAAGTCATACCTTACAACCACTTCTAACTCTAGCTGCAAGGATCTGATACCAATTTCTGGACTTTGGTAGGACTTACACTCAAACATACACACACACACACACACAGAGAGACAGAGAGAGAGAGGGAAAGACAGAGAAAGAGAGAATAACAAATAGAACAAAACCTTAAAAAATGAAATAACATGTTTTAATATTGAGTTGAGGAGAGGGTTCTTTGTCTAAAAGGCTTGTTGCCTAAGAATGAGGACCTAAATTTCAACACCCAGTACCCTATTAACAATCATATCTGGTATATGTCGATAACCACAGTGTTGCATGGGACAGAGGCAGGTCAATCCCAATGTATCAACCGTTCAGAGAATCTAATAAACAGTTCTCATCAACAAAAGAAATTATTTTCAGCAAACCAAATCAGTATAAATAAAATGAGGCA
>CADCXT010000927.1:0-52640 GCA_902806775.1 Microtus agrestis
TAGAAATCTAATTCCATACTCTGGAAGAGAAGCCAGTGATCTTAGCCACTGAGTCATCTTTTTAGCCCTCCAGTAACTAATTTTCAAAATAATCAATATCTGTAGTCATCACGGAAATGCAAATTAAAATTGAGATACCACTTCACTCCAGTTAAAGGACTATTAAGAAAAAAGCACCACAAATGTTCAAGAGGATGTGGGGAAAAAGAAAGAATGCTCATTCACTTCTGTGGGGGTGCAAATTGATACAGTTACTATAAACATTGGCTTGGAAGCACCCCAAAAATTTATAAAAAGAATAACCAAATGATTCAGCTATATACTTTTGGGCAAATACCCAAAAGACTCCAGGTTCCACCACAGAAGCATTTCAATATCCATGCTTATTGCAGCTCCATTCATAACTTAGATGTCCATACACGACAAATGACTAATTAAAATGTAGTATATATGCACACAATGTAATATTACCCAGTTATAAATAGAAACAGAATCATGAAATTTGCTTTAAGAAAAAGATAGTTCTGGAAAGCATGAACATTAAGCAAAAAGAAAACAATTTCAGAATGACAAAATATACATGTTCTTTTTCAAATGTGGACAAATGTAGATTATAGCCAGTTTGTGTGTGTATGTGAGGGAGAGGGAGAGGGAGAGGGAGAGAGAGAGAGAGAGAGAGAGAGAGAGAGAGAGAGAGAGAGAGAGAGAGAGAGAGAGAGAGAGAGAGAGAGAGAGAGAAGAATAAGACCAAGGGTGAGGAAAGTTTAACAAATCCTGGAAAGGTGACTGAGAGAGAGTAACAGTATTAGATGATGAGGTAAAATTGGGGGTGTCAACACAGGGACAATTGAGTAATGGAAGAGGAAATTTAACATGGAGTGAGGAAGCTCTAAGGCAGGAGCGATGAAGTGGCTGGGCTATGGAGAAAATGGGAGGAAGGGAAGCCACAAAAATTCTCTTTTGAATTATTGAAATGTTTGAAAATGTCATAATACTATGTAGCATATTATATGCTAAATTAAAAATTAAAAATGAGGAAAAAGTCAATGATTGTTGTCAAATTTGCCAAATGAACAAATACTACCTAACATGAATTAAGGTGCTATGGACATGTTGCTTAAAACATAAAGATAGTACATGACAAAAATATTAAAATGTCTATCTACAAGCCTCAACCAAAGGAAAAAAAAGAGAATTCTCTCTGTAGAAGAAAAAATCAACAAAAAAACATAAATGACAAAATATAAGAAGTAAGGGATAGGGAATCTGTAAGATTCCATCCCAGCGGGAAAGTTATGGTAGAGATGGTCAGCATTGTTTGATTTGTTGTTGCTGTTTGTTCTCTCAAGACAGGGTCCAACTATATAGCTCTGCTTGTCCTATGCATCACTATATGCTGGCCTCTATCTCTTAGAGATCAGTCTGCCTCTGCTTCCTGATGCCTGAGATTAAAGACTTGGAGAATTGCACTTGGATTCATTGTTTGATTGCTTAATCAGACATGTATATTATATTGGTTTACTTCTTTAAAAATAGCTGATTAAGACGAATATTTCTTACTACAATTTTTTTTAAAAAACATCTAATATCTCTACTTTTTCATGTTTGTATACATATGTGCATGTATGCATATGTGTCTGTACATGAGAGGGTATGTGTGTGTGCATTGTGTAAACACATGTGCTTTTGAAGGCAGAGATGAATAAGTAGCACTGTTTAACTTGTGTCAGTCCCTGGAGTCCCTGGTTACTCTAGGATGGCTGGCCAATGAACACTAGGTGTTTGTTCTTCCTGCATCCCTGGCTTTGTGATCACAAGCACAAATACTTCAATCTGGCTTTTTATGTGGGCACTGGGCTTCTATTGTCCCCTTGGATTTTGCTGTACTTCTACTTACCCTCTTGCTTTACTGGCAGAGGAACTATCTTCTCTTCATTTCCTAGGTCATGTGTCATGGACACAATCAGGTGTTGGAGTCCCAAGGATCTAACAGTTATCAAAGAGATGGTGTATATTTTAGTGATGGTCACTGTGCTATTTGGGTTCTTAGTAAAGTGCTCTTTCTGCATGAGTGCGACTTGTGAAGGGTAAATGGAGATTCCAGGAGCAGACTTTCCCACAGCTGAACAGTGAAGGCTAAGGAGATCTTCAGAGCCAGGAACAGGATGGAGTTCGGTTGCTAATTCAGATATAGCTGAGGCAAAGAGAGGGAAACAATATTAATACAAAGGTAGGTCACTACCAAATTATCTGCTGTTAAAGGATGGTGTTTTCCCAATTTTTTATGACACATGAATGCTATAACATAACCCTCTTGTATACCTCCCCTCACATGCCATAAAATTTCTGAAACCTTTTGCTCTGTTCACCGACTGCTGTCTCAACTTTTATACAGCTATAAATTATATTATATACTCCCAGTATTTCATGCTTATATGCATGATAAGGAACTCTGACGTTCTCACTCTTCCTGGGACATATTACTTATTTGAAGATTGGGGAAATCCTATTTCCTTTAGTCTTCACCTTTCCTTGTTATTCCCTGCTATCTCCTTTTTTCTCATATCTTCTCCTTGCCTATGTATCATAGTTGAGACTATGTCTCAATAAAAAGGAAAAGGTCTGGAGATTCTATGTATATTATCAGGGATAGAATGCTTGCCTGACACAGTCAGGGTCCCGCATTGGATTCTCAGAAGTAGGAGAGAGAAAGGCAGAGACAGACAGAGAGACACAGAGACAAGAGACAGAAACAGAGATCAAGACAATGAGAAGAAAAAGAACATTGAAAGTTTTGTTTCTAAATTGACTTCTGGCACATATTACCTAATACATATTTATTAATGATAAAAATTAAGAATTATAAATTAGCAATATATACATATTATTATATACTTAAGAGACATATTTGTGTGTATATGACATATATATATATATATATGATCAAGCACATGTATCATAAAGTAATCATTATTCCACACCTATCTGGGTTGCTCATGTACTTACTTAAGAAAACACATCATCAAGATATGCGGGTTAAACTGAGGACAACATATGCACCAGATATTTACAATGAAACGCAAACAATGTCAACTTTGAGCATGTGCAGAAACAATACACCTCACACACACTGCTGAAAAGAATGAAAATTCTGTTGGTTACTTAGCAGAAATTCTTGGAGTTATCTCATTACTGAACATCAGTATTCTCTATAAGAAATAAGTTTACTCATAATTTAAATGTCACAGAAGTGCATATATGTGTTCTCCAAAAACACAAAGTTATTTATAGAAACATTATTCATCATGATCAAAACCAAATTCAAGGGCTGGAGAGATGGCTCAGTGGTTAAGAGCATCGCCTGCTCTTCCAAAGATCCTGAGTTCAATTCCCAGCAACGACATGGTGGCTTACAACCATCTGTAATGAGGTCTGGTGCCCTCTTCTGGCCTGCAGGCATACATACAGACAGAATATTGTATACAAAATAAATAAATAAATAAAAAATATTAAAAAAAACAAATTCAAATTAAGAATGGATTTTGTACCACATCGCAGTGGATGATCCCACAGTTATAGGTATGGGAGCAGGACACATTGGCCTCAGGAGGATATGGAGTTGGAGTGGGGAAGTAAAGGTGGATCTGAGAGGAGTAGGAGCCATGAGGGATAAATATGATCAAAATATATTATAAAAACTTACCAGATGATTGATAAAATATTATGTTAAATAGAGTAGATTGCATAAATAAATTATAGTACTGCACAAGGAAACTCATTCAAAAATGAGATTTAATAAACTATAGTTTCTCTAAAATTTTGGATAAATCCTACCAATATATTAAGAAGCAGAAACAAATAAATAGATGCTAAGTGACCATGCATTATTTTTTAAAGTCATTAACAGATAAAATAAACCCATAAACTAAGGAGTTAGGATAAGAATGTGGAAGTTTAAATAAGATTGGCTCATATATTTGAATGTCTGGTCCTTAGGGAATCAGACTACTTGAGAGGAATTAGGAAGTATGGCTTTCTAGGAATAAGTGTGGCCCTGATTTAGAAAGTGTGTCACTGAAGGTGCTATTTGAGCTATTAAAAGTTCAAGCCAGGTCCAGTGTCTGTCTCTTCCTGCTGCCTGTGGATCTGGATCTAGAGCTCTCAGCTACCATGTCGGTTTACATGCTAATTTTTTTATAAGTTTGGCCTAGGCCATGTCATCTTTCATAATAATAGAACAGTGATTAAGTCAGAAGTAGGTACCAGGGACCAGGATATTACTGTAACAGGCCTAACCACTCTGCTTGTGGACATAATATAGACTTGGGGATTTGGACTAGAGAAACATTTGTATGTTTCAAGCATGGTTTAATAAGACAAAGTTGTAGAAAAGCAGTAGGGCTTAGAGCAATGTAGATTATGATGGCCTGGATCATGAAGTTTTAGAGTAGAAGAATATTATGAAGTGACCTAATAGTTGTTCTTGTGATATTTTGGCAAAGAATGTGTCTGCTTTTTTTTTCTCTTGTCCTGAAAATTTGACATAAGCTAAACTGAAGAGTTTAAGAATACTGGCATTGGCAGAGATTTCAAGAGACCCTACTATTGAATCTATTATATGGTTTGCAGTAATCAGTCTTATGCAGATCTATAATGAAAAGGAGCAAGCTGAAAAAAAAAGCACAAATGTAGTTTGAGAAGAAAAGGAGCACCATGGATTATAAGAAAGTTAAGTTTTGTAATCAAGAATGTAAAAAAAATTCAAAGAAAAGTCTGATGCTAAATAGATTTAATTAAGTGGTAACCAATAGGCAAGACCTAATGTAGCTAAGTTTCAAACTGTGGAAAGCAATTAAAGAAAATTTAAGCAATGAAGGAAACTATCAACAATAGAAAAGTAGTAGAAATACATTTGAACAAGAGGCACAAGTTCCAACTGCAGCAAATAGTAGAAATTAGACACTTTGGCCATATGGTTCTGGTTTTAGGGCCAAGAAAACAAGAAAGGGGTTATGGAATCTCCCTCTGCAGCTAAGGAAGGATGCTGAGGCCAAGCATGTATCCGCAGTGACCCCCTCATGGAGACTGAGAGGGACCACTGAACGAAGCTGTGAAGGTGAAGCTCGGATTTTGTGGAAGACCTCAATATGCTGGAAATGCAAGAGCCATGGGATACCTGCCAAAAATACGTGCAGACCAAGTGTGGAACCAGCTCAAGAGAGAGAACAGTGATTTAGTCAACAAAGCTAGAATAAGTGGTAAATCTGAAGAGCTCTTGGACATTAGGCTTCAAGATATAGGAAGTGCAGTCTGGTTTTTTTTTGTTTTGGTTCAATTTTCTTCATTATATTCTCTGTCCTCTCTTTTGGAATGTTAATGCATATCCTTTGCAATTGGGTGTTGGAAGTTTTGATCTGTTTTTAATTTTTAGTTTACAGGGGGATACAATTTAGAGACTTTGAACATTTAAAACAGTGTTGAGACTGTTATGGACTATGGAAACTTGTGAAGTTAGAGTTAATGCATTTTTGCATAAAATATGACTCAAAACTATGGGTTCCAGGCTTTGAAATGTGGTTTAAATAAGGATGGTCCCAATTGGCTCATATATTTGAAAGCTTGGTTCTCAGGAACTGGCACCACTTGAGGGATAGGAAGGTATGGCCTTGGTGTAGATGTGGCCTTCTTGGAAGAAGTGTGGCATGGCTGGTGGGCATTTAGATTCAAAAGATCAATCCAGGCCCGATGATACACTCCTTTTTCAATTGCCTGGGGATTTCCATGTAGAACTCTCAGCTACAATGTCTGACTGCCTCCCACCATGTTCCATACCATGAAGATAATGAATTTAATCTCTGAACCTATAAATAAGCCCTTGAAAAATGATTCATTTTGTAAGAGTTGCTGTGATCATGATATTTCTTCACAGCATAGAACACTGACCAAGAAAGTAATAGGAAAGGAGTCTGAATACTGCTGTGGAAAACTACCCATTTTCCCTAGTGTCTGCTTTATTTAAATGCAAAGGTTAAAACCCAACTACACATCTTGATCCACCTGTCTCGTATGATGTCACAAACTTTTCACTCATTTCATTTGCATGATCAAATTAGAAGCAACTTTGTATTAAATATTTTTTAAATAAATACAGTAAATCTCAAGGGTGTAAAAGCATCATGAACTACTCAAACACATGGGCCAAGTTTATTGTTTAGAGAAACACTGTTTTCCCTAGCCAGTTCTGTGTTCATGCTTTACCTGGGCTGATTTTCAGGACTGTGGTCTTCTAGCAATAGTTTCCTTTCCTGCATCTCAGCATTTTCATCTCAGAAATAGGCTTAACATTACCTGACTCACAGTGTTGAATAAAATGAAAACATAGAGCCATCTGACAGTAATAAGTCAACATAAGCATTTTAATTTCCACAGGTCATTTGGTCCCTGCCTTCAGGGAAGGCTTGAACAATACACATTGTCAGGAGCCATTTCCCCAAAATTGGCAGAGCCTATTCCACACCCAATTATCTGTTAATAGAGAGCTATCTGTTAGCGGAACCAGCCCAACACTCCAATTATCTAGAGAACTAGGAGTGTCAACTTGCGACTTCCTGATCGAGGAATCGTGACATGACCAATCTATCGTAACCTCCTGGCCAAGGACCTCGCGACCGGCTGGAACCACCGCTGCAAGATTCCTTCCTGCCCATGCCCCTGCCCCCCAAATTCCTCATCCTATATAAGCTGTAACCATGACTCAAATAAACGGAGGCTCTGACAAACCTAGCATGGCCTTCTTTCTCTCTCCTGCCGATGTCTTTCAGATAGCGCCTCTCTGGGACCCTGGAATTACTGACCTGCCAGGTGGGTTACAACCCTAGACTGAGTGACCCGCCAAGGCGGTCTACAATACATGATAATCTAAGTTGGTGACACACAAAAAGTAACAACTAAGCTGTCCACTGAACCCATACCAGCGTCTGCACTGCTTTGTCTCTCACCATCATTTGCTTCCAGGTTATCATGTCCTTTATAATCAAAGCTATTCAAGATGAAAGTCTTCCTCATAATGTATTTTATTTATTTATTCATTATTCTTACTTGGTGCAAGGGATTGAAGCCAGGACCTACTCATGCTTAGAAGAAGCTTTATCATCAAACCTAAGCCTCTCTTTTGAGTTTAAAATGTGTACTGTTGTTTCCTCTTCCAAAGTCTATTTTTATAATTTATTCTATATATTTAATTAGACTTGTGACTACAGGTATGTGCCATCGAGTGCAGGTACCTATAAAGGGTAAAAGAGGATTGGGAGCTGGATTTACAGGTGCTTTGAGCCTCCTAATATAGGTGCTGGAACCAGTATTGGGTCTCCTAACTCCTAACCACCAAGCCACCTCTTTAGAGCTCTCTTCCAAATTTTTAAAGAACACTAGTTATTGTCTTAATCTGAGAAAACTGGTAGAATAAATGTTAGTAATTCAATCATTAAGGGACAACAGGAAATAATAAGATGATATTTGAAGTATATTAGATTAGCTTGTAATAATAGAAAAATTAACAAAGAAAATTATACATAGGTTTGCCCACATTAAAAAAAAACTCTTGATGACCAAGAAAGGCCTCAGAACAAGTCAACATTAAACATATATATGCTGTAGACTGTGAACATAGGGCATAATTTGAAGAAATAGACTGATGTTGTGAGGGGACCCTTGGCATCCAGCTAGCTGGTCTGTGATCTTTACAGTTACATAAAACAGACATGTAGGAAACTTTGGAACTTGAGCATGAGTTGCATATACTTCAGAAGCTGTTAGCTGCCTTCATTCTCACATTTCTCTCACTTTGTATATTCATCGTAATTGATTCAGACATGCTCATTGAATGATTTCATATTTAGGTGATTATATATGTGTATGATTACTGCACAGAGCCCACCAAACATTCTTTTTCACCTACTGGGGTAAAAGTAAATCACCTGTAACCTGGTATTTATTTGTAATTGAATTACAACTAAAAAAGCATAAGAGAAATGGAGTTACCTGATGCGCGTGTGCAAATATGAAGCACTGAGAGATGGAGAAGGTAACGAAGTAAAAAGTTCATTGTATCCTGGACGAAAGTCTTCATTGTCAAAATCTCTTATTTTCTAGCTGAATTTCCAAATGAGACTGCAATTCACTTCCCCTGTTAAAAAGCTCTGCAGACAAAATGATCACACATGTGGTCTAACAGTCATAAGTTCTTTTCTGGAGTTAATAGACAGAGGGAGGAACTGATCTCCAAGGGCAAGAATGAAGTGATCCTTATCTTGATGGGCAGATAGGCTGTTAATTTAAATATATGAATGCCTCATCATGAAATGGGAAGCAGGTTTTTTTTTTTTTATTAACAGGTGAATTCAAGGACAAATTGGCCTTTATTGGCCTAGTCAAAACATTTATCTGACTTGATATAGCCATAAATGGATATAAATATAGCCAGAAATACAGATATAGGCTAGATGCTGGTGGCACATGCCTTTAATCCCAGCACTTGTGAGGCAGAGGCAGGCAGATCTCTGTGAGTTCGAGGCCAGCCTGGTCTACAAGTGCTAGTTCCAGGACAGGCTCCAAAGCTACAGTAAAACTCTGCCTCAAAAAAACAAAAAGAAAAAAAGAAAGAAATACAGACACAGATATAGATGATTTGATATAGAAATAGACACAGGTATAGAGTAGAGTAGAGTAGAGTAGAGTAGAGTAGAGTAGAGTAGAGTAGAGTAGAATAGAGTACAATAGAGTAGGATGTCCTTCTGTATATGTGTTGCTTTTATTGGTTGGTGAATAAAGGTGTTTTAACCAAATAGCTTAGCAGAGTAAAGCCAGATAGGATATCTGCACAGAGATATAGAGAGTAGGCAGAGTCAAAGAGACTTCAGTCAGCAACCTAGCAAACAAGACATATAGAAAATAAGGTAACACCACAGCCATGTGGCAATATGTAAACTAACAGAAATGGGTTAATATAAGATGTAAAAGTTGGCTAGAAATACACCTGAGCTATTGTCCAAACAGTGTTTTAATAAAGACAGTTTCTGTACTCAGGTCTAGGCAGCCTGGAAATGAAAGTGCAGTTTCTGTTTATAAATGGCGCCCAAATGCTTGGCAAGAATTTCCACATAAAGACTGAGAAATCTTTAAAAAAAAAAAGGAGTCTTTGCGGTCTGAATTCCATGTCCAGAGGGAGGCTACAGTGCTAAAATGAAGCTTGTGAGATTTTTGATGAAATTGAGTCATGAAATCATAACCATTGAATTGAAGAATGGAACACAAGTCCATGGAACAATCACAGGTGTAGATGTTAGCATGAATACCCATTTTAAAGCTGTGAAAATGACCCTGAAGAACAGAGAACCCGTACAGTTGGAAACATTGAGTATTCGAGGAAATAACATTCTATACTTTAATCGATCAGACGCCTTACCTCTTGATACATTACTTGTGGATGTTGAACCTAAGGTGAAATCTAAGAAAAGAGAAGCTGTTGCAGGACAAGGTCAAGGCTGAGGTAGAGAAAGAGGATGTGGTTGTGGCAGAGGAAGAGGGGGTCCTAGGCGATAATGTCTTTTAAGATGACTGTTATGACTGTTCCAAAGTGATATGGAATTGGGGGGTATTTTTTGAATAGGTTTTGTTTGTCAGTTCAAGGCAAGTGTGGTCTACAGAGTGAATATCAGGACAGTCAAAGATATACAGGGAAACCCTGTCTCAAAAAACTAAAAAGGAAAAATAAAAGTAAAAGAAACAGGAAAAAAGCCATGTAAAGATGGAAAATACACAGAGTCTGGGTACTGTATGTTATTGTGCTTGTGTTTCTTTGAATGTTTTGACTACAGAGAGACATTTGGTTCTGGGGCTAATAAACTAAACCAACATATATATTTTAATGGTTTATTGATTTCAAAATGTGAGTCTAAGGATATGTTACTTTGGAAAAGACGTTCTGTTTTTGTTTCCACAGAGGATGAGCCTGTGGATTCCTTCTAGGATAAAGTGGTTTGATAAAACAAAATCCCCTGAAAGGTCTCTGTGAACCCTCAAAATACTTTACACAACAAACAGCAGGATGTAGTTTGGAGAACATTATGCCCAAATTTCCAAAATGATTTTTTTATAAATGTTTATTTTTATTTTAAAGGGGTTGGTTATAAATAGTTAATGGTTATAGTCAATTTCAAAAAATAAAACAGAACAGAAATGAGGTATGATATATAGATAAATCCTTTACATTAGTATGAATTTATATTAGTATGGATTTTGGTCTATTGATACAAATTTAAGGTTGATTTTATTACTCTGTGATGTGGGATTCCCTTCTGTATGCTGTGGATACCATTGGTTAATAAAGAATCTGTCTTGGGCCTGCACAAGGCAGAATAGAGGTAGGTGGAAAAAACTAAACTGAATGCTGGGAGAAAGAAGGCAGAATTAAGGAGACATCAAGTTGCGGCTGCTGGGGACAGATGAGCCAGAACCTTACCAATAAGCCACAGCTATGTGGTGATAAACAGATTAATAGAAATGGGTTAAATTAAGATGTAAGAGCTAGCCAATAAGAAACTAGAGCTAATAGGCTGAGCAGTGATTTAATTAATATAGTTCCTGTGTGGTTATTTTGGGAGTCTGAGCAGCTGGGAATGAACAAGTGGCCTCTAGCAACAAATTGGTACTCCAGCATGTGCCAGCTAATCCACATAAAACCTGAGAGAGTTTGGAAAGGAATTCTAGACACTTAAAAAAAAGTTTAACTGCATTTTTTTCAGATGAGCTCTGCTTGCTGGCAGCTTGCTGCAGCTCCTTTAAAAGATGTCTTCCTGATTCAGGGGTAGGAAAAACAAAAACAAACAAACAAAAAATACCATGTGGTTCAAAATGGCGGCTTCCTGGGATGTGCTGCTGGCATGAACTCTGGCTTTTCCAGGAGATCAAGCATTTAAATGGAATTTGTGAGCAACATGTTATAAACTGCTTAATGACACAACATAGACCCGCTGCATACTTGGAACTGGGGCACTTAGTGTGGCTTGCAGAGGCAGTGAACTTGCCTCCAACATGTTGGACTGAGCAGAGCCGAAAGGCAAAGCAGCCTTGGCTCTAGTTTTGCCACAGCTTAGCATTTTAGGAAGTGCACCTTGACAGAAAAGGACTTCAGATACAAAATAGGACAGATTCAGAAATGAAAGACCTCTAAATGGGTCAGAGTGTTGGACAAATGTGTGTAGGCTTGGGAGAGAGAAGGAAAAGAATATAAAAAGTTACTTTAAAAAAGTAAATGGTTTTTAAAAAGTAAAATAAACTCTTTAAAGAGACAGAATAAAGTTGTAAAAAAGTAATAGGAATAAAAAAATAAGCCAAGTAAAGGTAGACTATACACAGAGAGTCTGGATTATGTATATAGTTGTGTTTTCTTTGAACTTTTTTTACTGTAGAAACATTTGATTCTGGAAACTGTTAAGATAAGCCAACATATATACTTTAAAGGTATCTTGATTTCAAAACAGGGGCCTAAGGATATGTTGCTTTGGAAAAGAACTTTTGATTTTGTTTCCACAGAAAATGAGAACCTTTGTATTAATTCCAGACTAATGTGGTTTGATGGACCAAGACTCCCGACAGGTTTCTGTGAACACCCCCAAAATACTTTACCCAACAAAAAGAAGGAAGCAGTTTGGAGAGAACTGTGCCCATATTCCAAATACTGTTTACAAGTGTTTGTTTACATTTAAAGGGGGCTATGCTATAGAGATGGATACTTTGCATTGACATGGATCTTGGTTTTTTGGTACAAATTTAAGGTCAATTTTGTTGTATGTATATATCTGCTCTTGATTAAGGTATTGTGTTTTTGCAGCTCATTTGAAAATGCAATGCATAATTAAGAAATATAGATTAATAGATAATCATCTATAATAATCAAGATTATAGTCATATCAGTTAGGTTTTCTATAAATATAGAGATATATTTCAGCTATATAGATATTCTTCAAACCTTTCAAAGACTAACAGAATATGACATTTAAAATGTTTTAAGAACTGAGGACTTTTCATGACAGTGAGATACATCTGCTCCTAGCAGCACCAATCTACTTTAAGAGGACAATGGGCATGAAAGAGGCTCCTCATGGAGTTTACTAGCCATTTGGGCAGGAAACTACTCTTGCCTAGACTGTGTGAAGTTATGCTATATCAACTGAACATTCAGGACCCAAAGAGAAATGACTGCTGGACTTGCTTAAAGCTGAGATGGTCTTTCCTGGTTCCTGATTTATGAAAGAGTCTGCCAGACATTCTGTAGGACACAGAAAAAAGTGAATGACAAATTGCCAATATAGGCAAAACTGCCTTTGAAATTTCCTCCTTCATAGAAAAGTCTGATAGAAGCTATAGGCCTGTAGGCTGAAGATAGATGCTCCAACATTACAGAAGAACTTTAAGTGACTGTCCAGGTAGTGAGATGTCTCTGTCAAATATAGAGTATTGGAAGTTGTTTACAATGCACATCATATTTATTTAAGTAATATTATATCCTTCTGGAGTCTTTGATGGAATTGGAGAATAGACAGTTATAATTATAGTTTTCTTTAGTTATGATAAAAGATAAAGTAGATGTAGACATTATAACTGTAATTTTTTCTTGATACCTGTTTTGTTATATGTAATTTTACTATGTTAAATTTAAAACCATCCTTTTATTTAGAAAAAAATGGGATGTGATGTGGGATTCCCCTCTGCATGATGTGAATAGCATTGATTAATAAAGAAACTGTTTTGGGCCTGTGCAGGGTAGAATAGGGGTAGGTAGGGAAAACTAAACTGAATGCTGGGAGAAAGAAGGCAGAGTCAGGGAGACACCATGTAAGCCACTGTTGGAAACAGATGAGCCTGAACTTTGCTGATGAGCCACAGTCATGTGATACACAGATGAATAGAAATGGGTTAAATAAAGATGTAAGAGCTAGCCAATAAAAAGCTAGAGCTAATAAGCCAAGCAGTAATTCAATTAATATAGTTTCTACATGGTTATTTTGGGAATCTGTGCAGCTGGGAATAAACAAGTGGCCTTTCACAACAACACTATATGTATATATGTATATATATATATATATATATATATATATATGTATATATATTTCTATCCTTGTTTAAGTTATTGCATTTATATAGTTCATCTAAAAATGTAATATATAATTAAGAAATAGAGATTAATAGATAGTCCTCTAAAATTATCAAACTTTCAGTCATGTTAGGTTTTTTCTAAATATGAAGAGATATATATATATCAGTTAGATGGATAATCTTAGACACTTCAAAGGCCAACAGAATATGTCATTTAAAAGGTTTTAAGGACCTAGACTTTTCTTCACAGTGAGACATGTCTACTTCTGGCAGCACCAATTGCTTCAGAGAGGTTTATGAGCAATGAAGAAACTCATTACAGAATTTGCCTTCAATGTAACAAATTGAATGTGACAAAGTCTTGATGGAGTTCAAGACTAGATAGTTATAAATAAAGTTTTCTTTTATTATGATAAAAGATAAATTAGTTATAAAACTTTAGACTCAAAAATATAGGATAGATAATAGAGTATTTTCCTAAGTTTGCCAAATATAAATGAACTAATATTATAATTCTTGCTTGACAACTGTTTTGACTAAGTATTTTTACTATGTTAAAGTTAAAACCTTCCTTTTTAATTAGACAGAAAAAAAGGAGATAATATGGGATCTCTTTCTCTATTTGTGTTGCTTTTATTAGTTGATTAATAAAGCTGTTTTGAACTATGACTTAGCAGAAATCCAGGCAGGAAATATGAAGGGGGCGGGGAGAGTCAAAGAGACATCAGTCAGCTGCTTAGGAAACAAGATAAGTAGAGAATGAGGTAATACCACAACTACATGGCAATACATAGACTAATAGAAGTGGAATAATTTAAAATGTAAGAACTATCTAGAAATATACTTGAGCCAACAAACAGTGCTAAGTGTAGCAAAATTATCAATGGATAAATTTGTATCAATGGATCAAAATTCCTACTAACATAAATCTATACTAATGCAAATTTATATATATATATATATCAATGATTTAGATATATATGTATGTTTCATATACATATACATTGTATACATGTGCATATACATGTGTGTGTGTAAAATTTCTCCTACTACCCAGATGCCTGAATACAAATTATCTATAGGGAGATGTTCAGTGCTATCTTACTAGGAAAAAGAAGAAATATTTTTTTCTATGATAGGTGTTCTTGGAGTTCCTAGATTGTCTCTATTGCCTGTCTCTGTGGATATAGAGACATTTTTCTAAATATCAACATGGCTTTTTTTTAGCTTTAACATGATTTATTCATGGGCCCTTGAAAAACTGTTGAATTGCAAGAAAATTTCATTAACTGACCTTATGAGAAATTTTCCTAATGTGAAAGTCTTGTTATTTGTGTGCACAGCAACAGAAATGACACAGAGAGTAAGAATAAGTTGTAGACACATTACTGACCTTCTAATTATTACTGTCTTCCCTTCAGTGTTCTGTCTAAAGTTAGTTGCAAGGAGCACAGGAAATGAACACAGTTCAACTTTATCACTCACAGGAAGTTGAGGAAACCCCTAATCTTCAATAGACATTATCTCAGAAAAACCATTATTCTTGGCTTCAAAGTAAAAAAAAATGCAAACAAATCCTTATAAAGCATAGTTAGAGTTTATATATGATGTTTTCATAATATATATTTCATACATATAAGAAAAGACAGTCCTCAGAGCATGGGTGTAGGTTTCTTTAAAAAGTAAGGAAAATAAGATATACCTAAGTGTGGGTACAGTCTTCTCAAAGGATCATCAAACTTCATAGTTCTTACAATAGTCCTGTAGATAAGATTTGGGTGGGTTTTGAAACTATATATTTTATGGATTCCTTATAAGCTTTAATGATGTTACAGGATGTTTACTTTGGGATATATAATTTAACCCAGGGAGGCAGGAAGATAGATATGAGTGCTGCAAATAGTATAATAGATTAAAGGAGAGCTCTATTAATATTTGTCATGCTATAAATAGCATGAGACAATGCTATTTTCTGAAGAATTCAATTGGCCTTGTCTTCTCAGTGCCAGTATTAATAGTCACTTTACTTAATAATGTATATATTCACACTACGCTCCTCAATAATCAATAACAGGCAACCAGCAAATGACAAATGCAACCAAACAAACATAAAATTTCCAACACCCAAATCAACCAAACAAACCACCAAACAATAGCAATAAAAATAGAACACAAACGTGTAGGGAAGATGGCTGGATCTGCTAGGAGTTAAGGGATGGAGTGAATGTGATCAAATCATGTTGTATTAATTTCAAAAGAACTAATAAAGTCTTAAAAGATGAAGTACAAATACCCATAAACACATGAAAAATAATGCTTAACATCCATAGCTATGAAGAAAGTGAAAATTAAAACTACATTGATATTCCCTCTCACCTTATTTGGAATGAAAACAAAAGGCACTTTTGCAATGAAAGGGGTATCCTTAGGTGCTGTTGGTGAACTGAAAATTAACATATCCACAGTGCACCTCACCACAGATTCTAAGTTAATGTCCCTCAGAGATACTTGCAATCCACGTACATTACAGCATCATTAGCAAACCAACCTATAGAATCAGTATAGATATCCATAGACAGATGAATGGATCAGGAAAATGTGTACTATATGCAAATGAAATTGTATTCGTCCATAAAGACTAAGCCACAAATAATAGTAAAGTAATAATGAATTTGCTAGAAAATGGATGCAACAGGTCATCAACATATAAGCAAAATAAGCCAACCTTATAAAGATAAATATCAACTTTTCTCTCATTTGTGGATACTAGCTTTGTATAAATGCATAAATGATATGTATGTATTTCATATACAACATGAAAGCAGGAGTCTGTGGAAAGGAAGGGCAATGGTGAAAAGACAGGATAATAGGGGAAGAGAATAAAAGAAGAGGTTATGGGAAGTGAATGCAGTCACACTATATGGTCCACTCAAAACATAATATCTATGATACCCACACAATGAATATCTGTCAAAATCAATAACATTTCTATAATTGTAAATATATAGAAGTTATTTTATTTAATAATCTAATTCTATCTCTAATATAAGATTCACTCTTTATAATTTCCATCTAAATATTTTGTTAGAAATAATCTTAACCTTGATTTCACTAAAACTTCACATTATTTTTATCAGTTTTAAAATCTTTTCACAGTTTCTTTGACCACTAGCTAAAGTGGACATGGTTAACTTGTGGAGATAATAACCTTCCATTACCCATGTTGTTGGAGCTGTGTTATAGAATATTAGTTGAAGGCGTGTTACATTTATTTATGCTGAGGAACATTTGTTTAATGACGCAAAAATGGGTTGCATTCTTTTGTTGAATTTGTTTAATTCTGTGAAACTTTGTCATTTTGCCTGCCTAAAACACATGATTGGTCAGCTCCAAGGGGGAAGAAGAGATGTGTACTGCGCCCCGTAACTCCACTGAGAAGCCTCTGTGGCCCCTCTGCTCCCTTCCTGGGCCCACAAGAATAGAGGGGGAGACTTCCCAAGGGGAAGTCATCAGGCCTTCTCTTTCCCCAGACCAAGGCACCTGGCCAGTTCACTTACTTCAGGGTTCCCAAGATCCCATGGGGATGTCCAGCAGGGGGTGCAGAGCTTCCCTGCGGGGACAGCTACCCACTTCTTACTTGCCCATCTACACTCCCAATGTAGTAGTGCCCTTGGCCACAATACCTCCCACCTCTTGTCCCCAGTGCCCGTCTTCATCCAGCCCAGCCTATTGGAGTGTAAGTACTGAATCCCAAGGATCCCCGGACCTGCTCTGTGATCTAGATTCCCTCTTCCAGGGAGTACCACCCAACAAGAGCATCTATGATGTGTGGGCCAGCCACCCTTGGGACCTGGCTGCTCCTGCCCCCGGCTGGCTGCTCTCCTGGGACAGCCTGTAATCGTTAAAGGCAGGCAGGGGCTGCTTCTCCCTTCTACCCCTGGGTACCATTTTGATGGAGACCAGAGCTAGGAGCATGTCTACAGCAATAGCTTTAAAACACCAGGCACGGCGTTGCTGAAAACCCATAACTTTAATTGGGCTACTCCAGAAAGAGTTTTGCCTCTGCTAGACACGACAGGTCTGGTCAATCACTCTCCCACACACAGGGATGGGGTCTGGAGAAGCAGCGCTCAGCCTAGAGTGGGGCATCTTCCCCTTTATCCCACTCTGTCATGCCATCCATCTAAGCCATCCCTCTGTCACCATCACTTCTTGGCTCCAGGCTGTGGGAGGGCAAGCCAAAAGTGGGTCCATTCTCAAGTCTTCCCCCACCCCTCAGCTGCCTGGGTAGGAGGTAGCACCTTTTGGGGGAGGGTTAGGAAATGAAATCTGGACCCTACATGATTTGGGGTGATGGAAGTAGGGGAGAGATTAACAGTAAAGGAATTTACAAGGCTTTAAAAAAAGAGTTTAATACCCAATAGTTAGGCAGGAAAACAATAGGCAGGGCTGACAGGCAGAGAGAATAAATAGGAGAAAGTAGAAAAAAAGATCGAGGACCAAGTAAAGGAGGAAGAAAGAAGACACCAGGGGCCAGCCACCCAGCTACAGAGCAAGCCAAAGTAAGAAGTAAGAAAAGGTGTACAGAGATGCTGACAACTATACCTGGAGAGACCTGCTCTCTAGGTTGTAGTGCCCAGGGCCACATCCTGTGCTCAACCCCTATCTACTACAGGCCCAATGACCAGGCAGCAGCATCTTTCCACCCAACCATGCCCCTGTCACATCAACAACCACAGGACCCACAGCCCCGCCTATACCTGCAAGAGGAAGAAAGAGTCTGAGCTCCTGGCTGAGCAGCCCTGCTTTCTAGGCCCTACCTACACTTATAGAAAGAGTGACAACTGGGGCCACAGACCCCAACTTCACTGATTGGAGGAAGAGGGACCCCTGGAGCTACAGGCTCAACCTGCACCTATTAAAGGAAGAGATTGGTAGAAAGCAGTGTAAGAATACATTTAACAACATAAAGAGCAATATGGCACCACCAGAAATGACTGGTTCTACAACCCCAAGACCTGAACATCCAAATGCAGATGAAGCAGAAGAAATGACCTTAAAAATAACCTTATGAAAGTGCCTGAAGCTCTTAAAAAGGAAATGAAAATTTCCCTTAAAGAAATGGAGGAAAAGACAAAAAAAAGAGAGAGAAAGAAGTCAATAAACCCTGTTAAATAAAGCCAGGAAAACCAAGAAAGAACAATCAAATGAGTGAAGAAAAGAGTCCAAGAACTGAAAATTGAAATAGATACAATAAAGAAAATACAAGCTAAGAGAATTCAAGAAATTGAAAATCTGGGTAAATGAATAGGAACTACAGATGCAAGCATAACCAACAGAATGTAAGAGATGGAAGAGAGAATCTTGGGAGTTGAAGATATGATAGAGAAAATAGATTCATTGGTCAAAGAAAATGTTAAATCCAAAAAACTTTTAACACAAAACACCCAGGAAATCTGGGACATCAAAAAAAGAATAAACTTAAGAATAATAGGGATAGAAGAAGGAGAAGAATTGCAGTTCAAAGACACAGAAAATATATTCAACAGGTATAGAAGAAAACTTTCCCAACCTAAAGAAGGTTGATATGCAAATGAAGGTAAAAGAAGCTTACAGAATACAAAGATATACAGCACCAATATTAAAACCATCTCCTTTCCATATAATAATCAAAACACTACACATAAAGAATAAACAAAAGATGTTAAGCAAAGAGAAAAGGCCAAGCAACATATAAAGGCCAACCTATCAGAATTACACTTGAGTCCTCAATGGAAACTCAGAAGTCAGAAGGTCCTGGACATTCTGTGAACACTAAGAATGCCAGCCCAAACTCCTATAACCAGCAAAGCTTTTAATTACCATATGTAGAGAAAACAAGATATTCCATGAAAAACCAGATTTAAATAACATCTATCCACAACTTCAGCCCTACAAGTACTAGAAGGAAAACTGAAACTCAAGGAAGTCCCACAAAAACACAGGCAAAAAAAAAAAAAACCTTCACACCAGCAAACTCCAAAGAATGGAAACAAACAATACCACCACCAACAGCAAAACCAAATATAACAGGAATTAACCATCAGTCATCATTAATATCTCTTAATATCAATGAATACAATTCACCTATAAAAAGACACAGGCTAAGAGAATGATACAAAAACAGGACCCATCCATCTGTTACACACAAGAAACACACCACAATCACAAGGACAAACATTACTTCAGAGTAAAGTGATGTGGGAGTGATTTCTTATTAATAAAGAAACTGCCTAGGCCCATTCGATAGGCCCACCCTTAGGTGGGTGAAGTAAACAGAACAGGATTCTGGGAGAAAGAAGCTGAGTGAGGAGTCGCCATGATGTTTCCATGACAGGCAGATGCAGGTTAAGATCATTCCTGGTAAGCCAGCTCGTGGGCTACATAGATTATTAGAAATGGGCTAGGTCAATATGTAAGAGCTAGCCAATAAGAGGCTGAAACTGATGGGCCAGGCAGTGTTTAAAAGAATACAATTTCTGTGTAATTATTTCGGTAAAGCTAACCATGCGGGCGGCCGGGTGCAGGGGACACAGCCTGGCCACACCTCATACTACAGTAAAGGTTTGGAAAAAGCTTTTTCTAGCAAAAGGATCTAAGAAACAAGTGGGTGAGCTATCCTAATATCTGAGAAAATAGACTTCAGATTAAAATTAATCAAAAGAGACAAAGAAGGACATTTCATATTTATCATGGGGAAAATCCATCAAGATAAAGTCTGTTCTGAACATTTATGCACCAGATACAAGAACACCCACATTTTAAAAAATATTATTGATCTTTTTTTTTATTTTATTTATTTTATTTTTCTCCATTAACAGCTTCAACTGGGTGTGGGGCAACAGAACCATTCCCAGCACAACCATGGGTGTGGGGTTCCCCACAGTCTCCCCAGGGCGATGGTTCCTGCAATGATCTCTAGGGGGAAACGGCTCCCAACAGATCCCCTCCCCCTCCCATACAAAGGCAGGCAGCTATCACGTGGAGAGCACCAGTCAGAGTCAACCATGGTGTCAGACCAAAGGAGAAGGGACTGAGACAAGGAGAGACCCTCCTCTTGAGTGGTGAAGCAATCCACCTCTCCTGGAAACAGAGGGGTGCCCGATGACTCCTAGGTCGAGTGGGGACCAGGCCTTTTTCTTTCCCCCTTACCCATCCTAGATAAAAGAACTGCCTTAGGTTGGGGGATTATCCTGCCATAAGTCGCCCATCCTTGGAGCTCCTCAAATAAAAGGCATCTAGCAGGATTAAAGTAAGCAGATCACAGGGCACCCTGTCTTAGGCCATGTGGAGAGCGCCCTCATACCTGTACCATGCCATGTTGAGCCGGTTTCTACAACCTCTGTATGGTGTGCTATTCAGGCGAGGATCCACACTAACTCCCGTCATTGGGCCCCTGCGTCTATCATTAATGAAAAGACTGTGAGGAGCTCCTCAAACAAAAGATATAATGATATAATTTTGGCACCAATAACTCCATCTCCAGACAAGAAGAAAGGGCTTTTTCCCAACCCAGTATTCACCTTTTAGTCTGGCCTATGGTGTGTCCTCCTTCCTAAGTGCCTACTCCACATAAAGTTACGTGTGCTGCCTGCCAAAAATTAGGGCAGTGTAAAAGGGATCAAAATCTAAAATTTTTAACATATGCATTAAACCCAAACACTTTACAGCATGTGTCAAACTTTTCCCAACATCTATAAGCAGTTACAAATATCATTAGAACAATTTCAGTAGGAGTACAATGACATACATTGATGTTATCAAATACCACCAGTTCCAGTCTCTGAGCAACAGTGACAGGAACCCCCAATTTTCCCCCTTCTTAAGTGAAGAGAGGTTAATATTTTAATTAAAATGAGTCTGTGTCCCAAAGTTTAAAGCAGTCTGATGTTTAGTCTGCAACTCAGCTCCAAAGCAGACTAGAGTTCAAGCTGCAGAAGCAGTTTAGCATTTGTGCTCCAGGACTGAAAAAGCATGGGATAAAACTGTACTCCTTGAATTTGGCAGACAATGAGGGCTGCTGAGAAGGCAAGAACAATGGCACCGGGTTATGATCCTACCTCATGTCCTGGCTTTGTGGGAGCCTAGCCAGTTTGGATGATCACCTTCCTAGACCAGGATTGAGGGGGGAGGACTTTGAACTTTCCAAAGGGCAGGGAAGCCTGACTGCTCTTCGGTCTGGATATGGAGGGGGAGGAGGGGGGAGGGGGAGGAGTGGGAGGAGGGGGAGGGAAATGGGAGGCGGGGAGGAGGCAGAAATTTCTTTTTTTCCAATATAAAAAAAAACTAAAAAAAAAGAGGATAGCTTACAAACTTTTGGTTGGATGTCCAATGGTTAAAACTCTAGTAATAATATTCTTATGGGAGACCTTGAGCTGCTAGGTAAAATTCTTACAAAAAACAGTTTCCAATAGAGAGCTTAAAACAGCTGCCTAACAGGTACTCAAGCAGGTAAATCAACAGATAAAGTATACAATAATCAACAAATACAGTATATTAATTATAATTCAGCTATGGCAAGTGTGTATATTAGATGTAAAACTTATTATACAACAGCTTTATAAAACATGCTGCTTATGGTTAAATCTTCTCAGTTTTGCTAGTTAAGATAATATTATTGATCTTAAAGCACATATCAAACCCCACATACTAATAGTGAAAGACTTCACTGCCCCAGTCTAAGCAAAAGATAGATCTGCCAGACAGAAACTTAACAGAAAAATAAGGGAAATAACAGATGTCATGACTTAAATTGACTTAACAGACATCTATAGACTATTCTACCCAAACACCTTCTCAGCACCTCATGAAGTCTTCACTAAAATTAACCACATACTTTGTAACAAAGCAAATCTCAATCGATACAAAAAAATTTGGAATAACCCTCTGTATTTTATAGAGTCACCATTGCTTAAAGTTAGAGTTCCACAACAACACTAATTGCAGAAGGCCTACAAACTCATAGAAATTGAACAATGCTCAACTGAATCATCATTGGGTTAAGTAAGAAATAAAAAATTAAAGACTTTCTAGAATTCAATAAAAATGAAAGCAGAACATACCCAAACTTATGGGATACTGTGAGAGCAGTGCTAAGAGGAAAGTTCATAGCACTGAGTGCCTATATAAAGAACATGGAGAAATATCACACTAGCAACTTAATAGCACACATGAAAGCTCTAGAACAGAAAGGATCAAACTCATCTAGGAGGGCAGACACCATGAAAAAATCAAATTGAGGACTGAAATCAATAAAGCAGAAACAAAGAAAATAAGGCAAAGAATCAAGATACAAAGAGTTGGTTTTTTTTTTTAGAGGAAATCAACAAGATAGAAAAACCCTTATCCAAACTAACCAAATGGCAGAGAGAATATGCAAATTAATAAAATCAGAAATGAAATGGGGGATAGAACAACAGACACTGAGGAAATCCAGAGAATCACTAGGTCATACTTTGAAGACATACACTACACAAAATTGGAAAATGTGTAAGAAATGAGCAGTTTTCCAGATGGGTACCAAATACCAAAATCAAATCAAGATCAGATAAACAATTTAAATAGACCTATAACACCCAAAAATAGAAACAATCATCAAAATTCTCCCAACCATAAAAAAAACTCAGGGACAGATGGTTTCAGCACAGAATTCTATAATAATTTCAAAGAAGATCCAATACCAATACTTCTCAAATTGTTCCACACAATAAAAACAGAAAGGACATTCATTCATTTTATGAGACTGCAGTCACCAATTTCCCAAACCACACAAAGATTCAACTAAGAAAAAGAGTTACAGATCAGTCTCCCTCATGAACATTGAAACAAAAATACTCAGAGAAGCTACAGAGAAACCCTGTCTCGGGAGAAAAAGAGAAATAAAAAACACCTCAAGTCAACATAAATCTGAAAGGCTGGAAAAGATTCTATTTCTGTTATGGGCCCCTTTTGGAACCTTGAACCACAACCTAGCCCCCAGGAAAAGCTTAAGGTTGATAGCCCAGCCCCTAGGATAAGCTGAAAGCCTTGGGATCCTTCTTTAGGGGAAGTATTAGCTAATGGAGAAACCTACCTTACATAAAGTTGCTGACTGCAATCCATTCCCCCACTTGTAGTCATACAGAGAATGTTGACCACCCAACTTCCCCAACCAGCTTGATAATATTACAAAAGCCTTTGTGGTTAGCAAAGGGTCAGCAGATGTCTGGAAGATGTATCCAGGGAGGTTGTTGCTATCCTCTGTAGATAATAGTCTATTAGGAACTAACATTTGAGCTTTACCCAGTCTAGCCAATTATGACATAGGATACATAATTTTGTATTTGGAGACTGTAATCTTGTGACTGTTTTGTGGGTTTTGTGTTTATAAACCCCTTACAATAGTAGACGGGGTCCTTCTCCTTCCATCTGCTGTGTCTGACTGTGAGGCAGAGGACCCATGCTAGCCCTACTTAATAAACAAAACCATGGAACTGTGGCTCTGTGCTATTCTTCTTGGGGGTCCTAGCACTCAGGAACAACAAATCTAGTTACACTGAACCTGATAAAAGAGAAAGTGCAAAGTAGATTTGAATTCAGGGCACAAGAGACCACTTCCTAAAATAACACTAGTAGCACAGACACTGAAAGCAACAGTAAATAAATGGGGCCTCCTGAAACTGAGAATCTTCTGTAAAGCAAAGGACACAGTCAATAAGACAAAATGGCAGCCTACTGAATGGCAAAATATCTTTACCAACCCCACATCAGACAGAGGATTGATCCCCAAAATAAATAAAGAACTCTAGAATCTAGAGACTAAAATATAATATAGTCTAGTTAAAAGATGAGGTACAGATCTAAACAAAATTTTCAATAAAATTGCTCAACATTCTTAGCCATCAGGAAAAGGCTAAAGAATGACCAATAAAAACTCAGGGTCAGAAATAATTGGGGTTCAATCTGAAGACCCAAAAAGAAAAACAGCCTGTCACTGGCTCTTACCTTAACCTCAGTCTGAAATCGTGCCTCCAGGTATCTCAGAATGAGACTGTCCGTTGAAGCTGTTTCTTCCCATTTTATAATCCTCTTTTGTTTATAATTCATGCACCTGTCATTAAAGGATTGCACAACCCAGTTTCTATGGCAACTAGAGTGACTACTGGGATTAAAGATGTGTGTTATTGTACCTACTGGAATTAAAGGTGTGTGTTACATTATCTGTTCTGTATAGCTGACCAGTGGGGCTGTTTTACTCAGATCTTCAGGCAGTCTTTATTTATTAAAAATACAATTGAAATGCCACTGTAAAATGCAAATCAAAATGACTCTGAGATACCATCTTACACCTATCAGAATGACAAAAATCAAAAACACTAATGACAGTTTATGCTGGAGAGGATGCGGAGTTAGGAGAACACTCCTCCTTTGCTGGTGGGAGAACAGACATTTACAGCAACTTTGATTATAAGTATAACCATTACTCAGAAAATTGGAATCAATCTGCCTCAAGACCCAAAGGATGCACAATCATACCACAAGAATATTTGCTCAATTATGTTTATAACAGAATTATTCATAATAGCCAGGACTTGGAAACAATCTAGATGCTCCTTAAACAAAGACTGAATGAAGAAAATATAGCATGTTTACACAATGGAGTATTACTCAATGGTAAAAAAGTAATGACATATTAAAATTTGCCAGGAAAAGGATTGGACTAAATAAAAGCCATCCTCAGTAAGGAAACCCAGAACCAGAAAGACAAACACTGTATGTACTCACTCATACTTAGATATTAGACATAAAGCAAAGGATAATCAGGCTGCAATCCTCAACCCCAGAGAACCTAGGTAAAAAGGAAAACTCTAAGAGGGATAAACAAGGAGGGCCTCAGGAAAGGGAAATAGTTAAGATCTCCTGGGTAAACTAGACAGGGGAGTAGGAAGGATGAAATTGGAGATGAGAACATGAGGAATCAAGAAGGCTAAGTTGGGGAAGGGATGAAGGGGAAGAGAATGGAAGAGATATCTTGATAGACAGAGTCATTATGGAGTTAGGGAATTTCCAAGGAATCCACAAAGATGACTCCAGCTAAGACTCCTTGTGGTAGAGGAGAAGGTACCTGAATAGGCCTTTCCCAATAATCAGATTAGCGACTACTCTAATTGTCATCCTAGAACCTACATCAAGCAACTGATGGAAGCAGATGCAGTGACCCACAGCCAAACACTGGGCTGAGCTTGTGGAGTTCAGTTGAAGAGAAGAAAGAGTGATGAGATGAGCAAAGATCATGAGTCAAGACCATGATAGGGAAAACCACAGAGACAGCTGACCCCAGCTAGAGGAAGCTCACAGACTCCAGACTGATTGCTGGAGAGTCTGCATGAGGCTGAACTAGACTCTCTGAACAAGGGTGGCAGTTATGTGGTTTGATCTGTTGGGGTGGGAGGTCCTGGCAGTAGGACCAGTACTTATTCCAGGTGTATGAACGGGTTTTTGGAGCCCATTCCCTATGGTAAGATACCTTGCTCAGCCTTGATATGAGGGGAGGGGCTTAGTGGTATGTCAGATTTTGTTGACTCCCCAAGGAAGACCCTGACGAGTGAATGGGGGGTAGGAATGGGGGAAATAGGGGGCAGGAGAAGGGGAGGGAGGGGGAACTGTAGTTGGTATATACAATGAAGAAGGGATAATTTAAGAAAAACTGACTAGAAACAAGCCAAGCTAAGACAGGGCATTGATAGGAAAAAATAAGCCTCTGTGTATTTATTTGTCAGTGGGGTGTCACATCACCCAAAGAGCAAAGAGTAACAAAATAAAAAATAAAACAACTACAGGGCTGTGTAAGGCTGTGTAAGGCTGGGTGTGTTTCTCACTACAGCCATGAGGACTATGTAATGGTTATTCTTCTGCATTTATTCTTGCAGATTCCCCCTTTGTCTTCTCTGTTTGTTCCTTTTCATAGGCCCCTAAATATCTTCATAAAGTCTTTATGTGAGTTGGAATATAGAGTAATATCCCACATGACAAAATACAGCCTCGATCATGAAAGCATTTCAAAATTTCTCCCCAAATATTTCCTTATGATACTTTGAGAGCTGCTTTGAATCTCAGCTAGCCACAAATTAGAATATACAGGTATTCTTCCTACAGTGCTCCTCTAGAGGACACTGACAAATACAAAACAAGATACAAAAACACAAAACTCAATTCCACAATAACGTCACTAAAGAATGTTAGTAAATTTGTGTATTTGAAAAAACACACAAGATACCACTGTTTCTGAAACAGTCTTCCCATTTGTCCCAAAGAAAATGAGAAGTGGCTCTCCCTGCCTGTCTTGGTTATATTCTTTTACATCTCAGTCAAAGCCATCAACTGGAGATCTTTCTCTTGAGAACAGAGAAAATATTGTCCACGGGTTCATGGCAAGAAACTCACTCTCCCAGAGCTTAGATGTACAAAATGAATACAGTTTCTGGGGTTTCCTTTTACAGTATCTTATTATATTTTAAATAAACACAGTTTTAACATTTTAAATCCCATTAATACACATGAAGATGATTCTGTTTTCCCCAGTCAATCAAACCAGGACTTATAAAAACTGTTTTCTCCTGGGAAACAGCTGTCTCCTGATCCTTAGGTTTCATCCTCTCGAAGACTCTGAAAATGAGAGCCAGTGTTACGAGATATTTATTTCCTTATTACAGTGGAATACACAAATACCACCTCTCTCTCTTCCTTATGATTATCATTTTATATGCCTCTTCACCACAATGGAAAATAACACACACCTAAATGAGGAAGGAACATCATGCATTAAGGCCAGCCTATGGTACATAGTGAGATTGTATCTTAATAAAAAGAAATATAGCTGGAGATTCTATATACACTTCTGGTGGTGTAATGGTTGCGGGACACATTCAAGCCCTGCAATGGATACTCGGAACTAGGAGGGTGCAGTGAACTACAGCATATTCTTCAACATTGAGTATCTAGTTTCTAATATGATTTCTGGCACATATTTCCTAATAAACACTTATTGGGGTAAAAATCAAGGATTATGAATTAACATAAGATAAAACATACATATATATATATACACATACATATATGTGACCAAATTTGTATTTAATGATAATGTATATATGAACATATGAAACTGAAAGTATGTATTATTCCACACCTAGATGAATAGTTGTGTGCTTAAGGTGTTCTAGGAAATAGAAGACAAACTGAGAAACACATAAACACTAGATGTGTTTTTGGATACTTAGTGGGATTATCTTATCTATGAACATAAACTCTATAAGCAGTAAGTCTACTCCTAGCATATGCCTAATAGTAGTGCACGTATAAGTTCTTCAAAAATATTAACAAAGATATTTATAGGAACGTTACTTTTCATAATCAAAACCCAAACGCAAATCAAGAATATATTTCTTTTTTATATTTTATTTTGTTTTTCTACTCATTTTACTTACCAACCTCAGTTTCCCATCCTTTCCCTCCTCTCCCTTCCCCCACCTCCCCCAACCTTCCCTTATCCACTCCTCAGAAAAGGTAAAGCCTTTCCTGGGGAGCCAGCAAATCCTGGCACATTCAGTTGAGGCAGGACCAAGCACCCACACCCACCTGCCTGCTGCATCACGGCTGTGAGCAAGGTATCCACTATGGAATAGGCTTCAAAATTCCAATTTATAAACTAGAGGTAGATCCTGCACCCACTGCTAGGTGGTCCAAAAATAGACATGGCTGCAAAACTGTCGCCCAAGTGCAGAGGGCCTGGTTCGGGGTCCGATGCAGGATCCCCACCTGTTGACCTAGAGCCCATAAGCTCCTGCAAGTTCCATTCATCTGTCTCTATGGGTTTCCCCATCATGATCTTGACACCACTCCACCCTGTACTCATATAATCCCTCCTTATGACACACTGCAGGGAATAAACCCACATTCCTGGGAAAAGGGACAAGATAATTTGGATTGAGATTATTTTTTTTAAAGAACATGAATTTGGTATGGTGAGGTGAGGATGAATCTGGGAAGAGTAAGAAAAGGTGGGTAAATATGATCAAAATAGGTTATATGAAGTTCTCAAATAATAACATTTTATTAAAAAGAAGAGATTATGTGAATAAACTATAGTCTTACACAAAGGAATTCATGAAATGAAGAGATTTAATGAACTACATTTCCTCTCAAAATGTGATTAAATCTATCAATAAATTAAAGAAACCCAAAATAAATGGATAGATGTTAAGTGGTCATTTATGTTTTTAAGTCAACAACAGATAAGATAAACCCATAGTGTGGGGAGCTAGGATACAGAGAGAAAAATGAAAATATTCTGAAAACTGCTGTGAATACTACCCATTTTCCCCAGTGTCTGCTATGATAGAGGAGGGTCATGTTTCTATCTGTTGTTTCATTGGTTAAGTAATAAAGAAACTGCTTGGCCCCTTTAATAGGCCAGAAAATTAGGTAGGCGGAGTAAACAGAACAGAATGCTGGGAGAAAGAAGCAGAGTCAGGGAGTCCTCATGATTCTCCCACCTGACACAGCCGCAGGTTAAGATCTTCCCTGGTAAGCCACCTCGTGGGCTAAACAGATTATTAGAAATGGGTTAGATCAATATGTAAGAGCTAGCCAATAAGAGGTTAAAACTAATGGGCCAAGCAGTGTTGAAAAGAATACAGTTTCCGTGTAATTATTCCGGGTATAAAGCTAGCCGTGCAGATGGCCAGGTGCCAGGAACGTAACCCACCACTCTTAATACTACACTGCTATATTTAAATACAAAGGCTAAAAACCCAGATGAATACCTTGACCCATCTTACTTGTAGGTTGTCACAAGCTTGTCACTCATTTCATCTTTAAGATCAAATTATACGCAACTTTGTATCAAATATTTTTAAAATGAATGTGGTGAATCTAAAGTACACAAGTGCATCAGGAACCATTCAACACGTGATCGAAGCTTACAGTTTAGAGAAACATTGTGTTCATCATTCAGTTCTGTCCCAATGCTTCACCTGAATGGTTCACAGGACTGTGGTCTTCTAGCAATATTTTCCTTTCCTGCACCTCAGCATTTCCATCTCAGAAAAAGGTTTGACATTACCTTACTCACAGTCTTGAAAAAAATGATCATCTAACAGTTAAAAGTCACTGCAAACATTTTCGTTTCCACAGGTAGGTTGGTCCCTGCCTTCCGGGAAAGACTGAACACTACATGTGAAAACCTAAAGTAGCAAAACATAAAAAAAGTAACAACCAAGCTGCCCATCACTGATTCCACCACACCCCCTATTCCGTTTTGCCCATCATCATCATATGTTCCCAGATTCTCTTTTCCTTCATAGCCAGAGTAATTTCATGATTCTTAAATTAGACTAGCTTGTAATGATAGAAAAATACATGAAGCAAATTACATATAGGCTTGCCCACACAATAAAAAAGTCTTTATGACCAAGAAAAGCCTCAAAAGAAGTCAGTCTCAACATTAAAAGGTGTGTGAGCTATTTGACTGTAAATAGAGGCATAATAAAAGGAAATGACAGATTTTTGAAGAGATCCTTTGCATCCAGCTGGTCTGCAATTTTTATTACATAAAACAGACATGCATGAAACTATAGTTTGAGCAAGTGGTACATACCTCAGAAGCAGTATGCTTGCTCTTATTCTCACCTTTATCCCATTTTGCAGTCATTGTTTCAAATATGCTCATATTAAATGATTTACTAACTGTGCGATTATATAGGTGTATGATTAACAAACAAAAGTTATCATACATTTCTCGTTACCTCTTGGCATAAAAGTAAAGATCCTGTTGTTGCGGGAGGCCCTTCCGCCCCTCCAACCAATAGCTGCTGAGATACCAGCCCATTGGGCATGGTTTCTCTCCCTTTAAAAAGCGGCTACTTCCCTCCGCTCCTCCTCTTCATTTCCTGCTCCGTCAGCCACTAGACTCCCTTCCTGGTTGCGCAGAGGGCTGTTGTCTGGGACAGTGATCTGTAAGTTTTTTCCTCTTTAAATAAATACCACCCTACTAATCATAATTCTAAACTGGTGTGGCATTGTTCGTGACTTACGCCTTCATCCTGTAACCTAGTGTGTATTTAACACAGAAACAAAAAAAAAGTTACCTGATTCTTGTACAAAGACAGGAAACATGAAAAGATGGAGAAGGCAATGCAGTGAAAAGTTCATTGTATCTAATGATGAAAGTCTTCACAATCAGTCATAGCTTACTTTCCAGCTGGACTTCCAAGTGAGACTGACATCCACCTTCCCTAATCCAAAGCTCCCCTTCAAAGGGTGTTAATCATTAACCATTGTAAAAGCTAAGGGAGGATGGCCACTGCTGCTTCCATTGCTGGGCTGATGGTCCTGCCTTCTATATAAGAAAGGCTACAACGAGGACCCTAAGAGAGACATACATTGACCTAATCTACATGGGTAATAGAAATAGACAAGATCTGAGTAATTTGGGAGCATGGAGACATTAGAGGGGAGTGGAAGGGGGGAAGGGAGAGGCAGAGACGGGAGCAGAAAAAAATGTAGAGCTCAATAAAAATCAATAAAAAGGGGGAGGGGAACATGAGCAAGTTTTGGGAAGCAAGCCAATAAGCAGCTCTTCTCCATGGCCTCTGCATCAGCTCCTGCATGAGTTCCTGCCCTTGCTGCTTTTGAGGATAAACTGTAAAAGGCACTGTGAACAAAATAAGCCTTTCCTCCCGACACTGCTTTGGTTCACAATATTTGTCACAGGAATGGGGACCCTAACTAGGATGACTCCTTCCTCCTTTTTCTTTTTAAATTAAGGCTCATTGCTGCACATCTTTAAGCTCAGTGCTCAGAGAGAGAAGTTGTCAGATCTCTGTGAGTGGGAGGCCAGCCTCGAAAATGCTACATAAAGAATTTTAGTAAAGCAACAACAGCAACAAAAAGAGTAGGAAAAAAAGAATTTCCCAGATACTCAGAATGACACCATGGTAGAATGTGTGAGGAAGAGAGAGAGAAGGACATTGGAGAAACTGGAGTGAGGAAAGGGAAGAGAAATTATGCAGGAATAGTGTTCATGCATGGAATTTAAAATTTTATTCAAAATTATTTTAAATTTCATTTATTGTAAAAATATAATTTTATCATTGTAAAAAATTATATTTTTATTCAAAATTATTTTAAATTCCATTCATTGTAAAAAAAAATTTTCAATTTCCTTGCTATCCTATCCGCCAGAAATTCTATAAACTGTTACTAATGGAGATGTTGGTTGTCTTCTATGATGCAATTTCCAGGTTCATTATACATGGGGCAGAGAACTGAACAAGGTGCAGAAAATCAATAATTTATTGAAAAAAGAAAAGTGTGGATTTATTAAAGTGACACAAAGTAAACCCACAGAAGGAGACTGGGTCAAAAGCGCATGTCGTCAAAGAACCATGGATTCCTTTCTTAGGTTCCTAGGTAAAATGAGGAGCTGAGGGGCAGGAGTGAAGTGGGTCTTTATCTTGATGGGCAGGTGGGCTGTTAATTTATGTCATGCCTCATCATGAGATGGGAAATAGGATTATTCTTAAGAATTTACTTCAAGGACAGATTGGCTTTTATTGGTTTATTCACAATATCTCTCTACATTTGCAGTCATGGAAATATTTATTCATATGGCTGGGATGTGTGTGATCCACAGTTGTCATGCAATTTGGATATGTTGAGGCAGAATCGAAGGAGAAGTTCCTTACCCACTTATTCACATGTTCTAGCCCATTGCCAACAAGGCAACATCCAGCATCTCTGCTGCTGTGGGAAATTTGTGTTCAGACATATCCTAGTATGAAATATTTTTAAATGTTGTCTGAAAATTTATGATGCTGTATTCAAAATCATATATGTTCAGGTCTTAAACCAAAATCACTGCAACTTTAATGTAAAATACCTATATATGAGAGGAACCATATCTTTATGTTAGTAACCTTCATGTCAAATGTAGTAAACTGTACTGAAGAAGCTCGTTATTATGAGATAGGGAGAGGCTCCAAGCAGACTCCAAAATGAGGAATTCCTTTCCCTTCCCATGGCCCCACCTTTCTCCCTTCATTTCTATTTCATCTAAATAGAAGTAAATATTATCAACCCCAATAAACTGCAGATGGGGAACCAGAACCCAGACATTGGACCACGAGATGTTGCTATTCTCTGAAGAATGCAATTGGCCTTGGCTTCTCTGTATTGGGATCAGTAGTCAGCCTGCATTTCATAAACACATATATGTACACTACTATCCCCCATACTAAATAACAGAGAAGCAACCACATAAACAACAAAAACAACAAACAACCAAACCAAACCAAAATTTTTAGAACCCAAATCAAGCAAGCAAGCAAACAACCAAACAACGGAAAGAACAAGTAAAGAAAAAACAGAACATAAAGAGTATGTAAGGGAGAGGGTTGGACCTGATAGGAGTTAGGGATGTGGTGACGATAATCAAAACATGTTGTTTAAACTTCAAAAGAATGGATAAAAAGTCTCAAAAGATCAAGTACAAATACACATAAACTATCATGAAAAAAACTGCTTAACATATTTAGCCATCAGAGAAGAGAAAACGACACTTCATTGAGATTCCATCTCATCTCAGTTAGAATGACAACAAATGCTGGAAATTATTTTAAAAAGGGGGGTATCCTTAGACACTGTTTGTGTACTGCACACTAGTACATCCACAGTGTACCTCACCACAGAACGGATTATAAGTCAAGGTCCCACAGAGATACTTGCACAGCTATGTTTCTTATAGCATCCTTACAAAATGCAGTTGGCCATGAATGTTTGCCTGTGTACCCATGGACAGATGGAAAAATAAGGAAAATGTGGAATATATGTAAAATAGAATCTTATTTATTCACAAATAATGACATTAAAAACTAATAAGTAAGAATAGCTTTGTTCAAATATGGATGCAACTGGCCATCGACATATAATCAAAATAAGAAAGTCTTAGAAAAGCAAATGTTAAGGTTTCTCTCATTTGTTGATCCTACATTTTTATACATATGCAAACCATGTGCATGTATCATTGTATATATGACATGAAAGTAAGAGTCTGTAATATTGAGAAGTGGATAAGAAGCCAAAAGGATAACAAGGAAAGAGAGGCAAAGTAGAGGTTATAAGGAGTGAATATGGTCAAACTACATGGTCCAATCAAAAGAATATCAGAATATCTACTTGTCAATATCAACATTAACTATTTGTCAATATAAATAATCTTTCTATAAACATAAACACAGAGAGACTATTTCATTTAATAATATAAATCTATCTCTAATATAAGTCAGGCATTTAATCCTCATAATTTCCATCTAAATGTCTGATGAAAAGTTTTTTTTCATATTTAAACCCAGTAAAACTTTGGAAGTGTTACCACATAACAATTATCACAACAAAGCTGGCTACATCAAAACTCATTTGCAAAACATATCACTTTAGCAAAGCACCTGTGATGTTTTTCACAGGAATGGGTGCTACTGACTGAGAAACAGAGCTCAGGAGTCTAAGCCTGGGGGAGGGGATGCTTGTAATAAGCATAATAGAAAACTACTGCATGAGAATGCCTTTCATAAGGACAGGCTCTATTGACTGGTATACAATGCTCAGGATTTAGGGGGTTCAGGTGAAGCCTAGATCCATAGAATAGCAAAAGATCACAAGGTTGTTAGAAAACATCCACTCTAGTTTCTGGGCAAATAGGTATCCGTTTCTTCCCTCAAAGAAGAAATTACGCATGTTTAACAATTCTGGTTTCTCTTATGTTTATCTGTGAGCACATGGACCTCATTTCAAATAGGAGGCTACAGGTAAATACTATCAAAATGTATTATATGAAATCCTGAAACAATTAACAAAAATAGTATGGTAAAAAAGCAAAAGTTGGGCTAGGTGTGGTGATGCACACACTTAACTCCAGCACTTGGGAGGCAGAGGCAGGTGGATCTCTCTGAGTTTGAGGCCAGCCTGGTCTATAGAGTGAGTTCCAGAACAGCCAGGGCTACACAGAGAAACCCTGTCTTGAAAAACAAAAACAAAACAAAACAAAAGTTTAGATAGAGAGAAGGCTCAATGATTAAGAACACTGGCTACTTTTCCAAAGGTCCTGAGTTCATTTCTCCAACAGCCACATGGTGTCTCATGTCTCAATACCATTTATAGTGGGCTCTGATGCCTTCTTCTGGCATAAGAACTCATATACATAAAGAAATAAATATTCTTTTTTTAAGTTGTATAAATAAATTATAGTACTACAAAAGAAATTTATTCAACAATGAGATTCAAAAAATACATTTTCTCTAAAAATGTTAAGAAATTCTACCAATATATAAAAAAACCAGAAACAATTGAATTGATGCTAAGTGGTCTTGTATATTTTTTTACGTCAACAACAGATAAAACCATAATGTGAAGATGTGGAGTGTAAAAGTTAAGAGTCTGAATATTGCTATGGAATACTATTTACTTTCCCAAATGTGTGCTTTATTTAAATATGAAAGCTAAAAACACAATCACAGCATGATCCATAACTCATAAGATGGCATTTTTTTCTCTCGTTCATTCCTTTTCCACGATCAAATTATGAGAAACTTTTCTTTTCAAATATTTTTCAACATGAACATGGTGGATCTAAACTGTGCCCACAGCATCACTAACCTCTCACATGCATGAGGCAAGTTTATCGTTTAGAGAAACACTGTGCTCATCAGTCAGTTCTGTGTTCACGCTTTTCCACCTGGGGCGATTTGCAGGACTGTGGTCTTCTAGCATTACTTTATTTTCCTGCAACTCAGCATTTTCCTCTTCATAACAGGCTTAACACTACCCGACTCACAGTGTTGAACAAAATGAGAACAGCTAAAAGTCACTGTAAACGTTTTAATTTCCATAGATAGTTTGGCCCTTGCCTTCAGGGAAGGACTGAACACTACACGTGAAAACCGAAACTAGCAACACAAAAAAGGAACAATCAAGCTGTCAGTCACTTAATCCACAGCAGTGTCTAAACTGCTTTGCCCCTCATCATGGCTGGCTCCCAGTTCCTCTTCTCCTTTATAGTATGAGCTACTTCCTGAGAGAAGAATTTCTCATTATGCATTTTATATATTTATGCAGTTTTCTTACTTAGGGCTAGACATTAAAACCAGGACTTCACTTATGGTAATCAGAAACTTTATCATGAAACCTCAGCCCCCCTCCTTTTGAATTTAAGATGTTTTTGGTTTCCTCAATTATTTTTTAAAGATTTATTCTAGTTCTTTAATTACGCTTGTGGCACAGGCTATGTGCCCTTGAGTGTTTACAGAGGACAGAGGAGGTCTTTGCATCCCCTGGAACTGGATTTACAGGCAGTTGTGAACCTCCTAAAGTAGGTGCTTGGAAGAGAACCTGGGTCCTCCAATAGAGTACTGTGAGCTCCTCACTACCAGGCCACTTCTCTAGACCCTTCATCTGAATTCTTAAGGACACTAGCTATTACCTTGTGAAGAAAACTGATGGATTAGATGCTGTTAACTCAATCATTCATAATGATCAGAAAATAGTAAGACAATATTTGTTGAATGTTTAAATTAGGTCAGTTTGTAATGATAGACAAATCCATAAAGCAAATTTTATATAAGCTTGCCCACCATAATAAAAGCTCTTAATTACCAAGAAAAGATTTAAAACAGCTCAACCTCAAAATTAAATGGTATGTATGTTGTTTGACTGTGAACATGGGCAAAATTACAAAAACAGCAACAAACAGACTTTGTGAGGAGATCTCTGCAGCTAGCTGGTCTGCCACCTTTCTATGTGCATAAATCAGGTATAGGGACTACCTTGTTTGAGCACGGTGCACATACCGCAGAAGCTGCATGCTTGCCATCATCCTCCCCTTTCTCCAATTTTCTGCAGTCATTGTTTCAACCATTCTCACATTAAATGATTTGCCAGCTCTTTGTTTATATGTGTGCATGATTAATACACAGAACCAAGCATAGATCCCATTTTACGTTTTACTAGGATAAAAGTAAATGGTCTATAATCTGGCGGTTTTGCCATTAACTTCCGCTTAACATCTACAAAAGGAAATCAAGACTTACCTGATTCTTGTGTGCAGACAGGAAGCATTAAGAGGTGGAGAAGGCAATGGAGTGAAAACCCCATTGACTCTCCTGTTGAAAATTTTCACTAACAGTCAGAATATCTTGTTTCCTAGCAGAACATTTTTAAAAAGGAGACTGTAATTTTCTTCCACTGTTTCCTGCCAAAATAAGGTTATACATTATCAAGATATTTTGCAATCATTGTACTGGGAGGTGTGGCAATACACACCCCTGATCTCCTCTTTCTCTCAGCACCTGTCTGAATTCTATATTGCTAACTAAACTAGAATATATATATATATATATATATATATATATATATATATATGGTAGCTACATATATATATATATATGTGTATGTGTGTGTGTGTGTAGCTACATAAATAGAGATACAGTTACATATTTTTGCTTGATGTTTTATTGTTTTGTCCTTTTGAGGGGCCTTCCACCCAGCTCCCAAATAAACACACACACAAGTTTATTCTTAATTATACATTCCTGGCCTTTGCTCAGCTTGTTGCTAGTCAGCTTTTCTTAACTTTCTTTATCCCAACTACCTTTTGCCTTGAACTTTTTCCTTTTCTTACTTCATGTCTTACTTTCCTTCTTATTCCGTGGCTGACTGGGTGACAGGGTGACAGGCCCTGACATCTTCTTCTCTTTGTTCTCTTGCTTCTCCTTCTCCTCACTTCTCCTGCTATTTATTCTCTCTGTTTATACTGTCTGCAGTCCCACCTATCTCTTCTCCTGCCTTGCTATTGGCCATTTAGTTCTTCTTTAGGACCATCAAGTATTTTAGCCAGACAAAAAGTCACAGCTTCCCTGAGTTTAGACAAATGCAGCATAAACAAAAGCAACACACCTTAATATAATATTCCCCAACAATAGATACAGAAAGATACGGATAACATTTCACCCAGTGTGCTTGGCTTCAAAAAGACAGGCACAATCGGCTCATAAGTTTGAAGGTTTTTCATTAGGTAGTGACACTACTTGATAGGGCTGAGGCGATAGGACTTGATGGAGTATGTGTGGGTTTGCAGGGGGAAGTGTGTCACTGAGGTTGGGCTTTGGAGTTTTAAATGTTCAAGCCCGGACAAGTGTCTCTATTTCGTCATGCTGCCTTCAGATCCATATGTAGAACTCTCAGCTCCTCGAGCACCTTGTCTGCCTGCACAATGCCATGCTTCCTGCCATGACAATAATAGATTAACCCTCTAACCCTTAAGTCAACCCCAATTAAATATTTTTCTTTATAAGAGTTACCATGATTATGGTGTCTCTTCACAGTATAGAAAGCCTAACTAAGACACCCAGATAAACTCTCGTGGTTATAGAACTCAAATTTTGAACCAGAAGATCATGCTATAGTTTGGAGAGTGGTCTTGGCTTCTTGGCATTGGTATCAGTAGTCAGCCTGCATGTCATAGACATGTATATTCACGCTATTCTCCTTCATGCTAAATCACAGACAAATTCTGGGTAATAAGCCTTCTTTTTCATAGTCATTTATAAATCCTTATGAAGAATTATCTCCTTATTTTAACTTCTCCCTTAACTTTTGTAAAAATAAAGGTCACTAAGGTCATGTGTCGGGTATACCTCAACCACAAAAATACATAAATACTTGTCTTTCCTGAGGTTGAAATGACAGAGACCTTTCTTTCATCTCATCACCAAGATAAATTTTGACTATATCTACTTGCCTTACCTTTAATATACTGTCCACCTAGGAGACATTTTCATCTTTCATGCAGAGCAAAGTCAATTTCCAAAGAAAAAAATGAAGTGATCATTACTATTATTATTAACTCTGCTTTTGGAGGTAGAGAGCACTGAGTGTGAATAAGGGTGCCTTGGATGCCACGTGACTTCTGAGTCAATGAATATTACTGTTGCTGTGTTAATGGGCAGCGGATTCTATTGAAATGAAAACTCAGCCCTAGATTTTTTTTGTAAGCAATGATGTGATAGAGAGATTCAAAATTTTACACAATTTTTCAAATTCCACCAAGATGTTCTAAAGGCAACCATGTCTCAAGAGCTAAAGATGGATTTAAAGTTGGAACAGGACCAGCTGGGAAGCAGAAAGGGGCCAATGGGAATGTACGGAGAAATAATAGGGGAGAAGAATATTACTATAATATACCGTAAGAAACTGTAAAAGAGCAACAAAGAATTAAAGGCAAGTGAAGTAATGTCAAGAGTGGGTTAACTATTAACTATACATCCTCAAAGAGACTTGTTTCAGCTTTAAGAGCACAAATAGATTAAAAGTGAAGTAATTGGGCAGGGGGTGTCATGCAAACTGTAACCAAGGTAACACACTAAACTTGAAGGTGATGTAACAGACTTTAGGTGACAAAGTCACAGGAGTACAAGAGACAAAGAAGGTCATAATATGCTGACAAAGGGGTCAATTGATCAAGAGTCTATGACAGTATAATAGCTATACATAACTATTAACACACATGAATAGAGAAGAGATTTCAGAGCAATAATAGTATATGGTATCAGTACCCCACTTTCAACAGTAACTATATCATTCAGACAGAAAATTAATAATGAAGCAATAAAAATGAACATGGCTATAGACTAAATTAACCCAATAGACATGCATAGAATATTTCTTCAAATACTAGCAAAAATAACTTATTTTCAAATGTACATAAAATGTCATAAAAATAAATGATATAGAGCCATGAAATGTCTCTTAATAAATTCAAGATACTGTTGAAATAATACAAAATATATATTTCAGTGGGATGAAAAAGAGAAAATATTGACATTTGCAAACTTAGAGAAATTTAAAAACAAACTTTTGAAGAATCAATGAATGAATACATCATGCCAAGCTTATTCAATGCAACAAAAGAAGTTGAAAGAAATGTGTATATTTTTGTCAATACCCACAGTAAGAAAGTCAAAAGTCTTAAAGGAATAACATACTCTAACTTAAGCAGGAAAAGAACAGATTAAACACAAAGTTAACAGAAGGAAGAAAATAAAAGTCATCACAGAATAAATAAATCAGATAGACTATAAAAGCATCAGTAAAATAAGACTTTTTGTTGTTTTGTTTGTTTTGAGGTGACAAAGTTTGGAAGCACTTAGCTAGGTTGGGAACAAAGAACAAACTCAAAATCAAGAATGAATGAGGAGATATGAAAATGACATCTAAAATGCAAAGGACTTGTGAGAGAGTGCCATAAATATTCCATAGAACACTGCTTGAAGTCTGAGGTCCATAAAACTTACCAAAACTTTCAAAAGAGATGGAAAATATTAATATACGCATAACAAGTGTGGGAAACACAGGCTGTGATCACACAGAAAGGACGAAGTAGTGAGTAATCACCCACACAGCGGGGCACTACACTGTCTAGACCCTTGGTACTTGGGCAAAACCCTGCCACTCCCCCACCTGCCTCAGCTTCTCTAGCCAACTCATTAGAGGAAAAATCCACCAAGATGAAGTCTCAATTCTGACAACATCAAATTAAATGGAGAGAAACTCAAAGCAATTCCACTAAAATCAGGAACAAGACAAGGCTGCTCACTCTCTCCATACCTATTCAACGTAGTTCTTGAAATTATAGCTAGAGAAATAAGACAACAAAAGGAGATCAAAGTCCAAATGGAGTAAAACCCTTGTTATAAATCTGACCACACTAAATCTGATGAAAGAGGAAGTGGGAAGAAGCCTTCAATACATGGGCACAGGAGACTTACACTTCCTCTAAGTATAACTGCAGTAGCACAGACACTGAGTCCAACAATAAACAAATGGAACCTCCTGAAACAGAGAAGCATCTGTAAAAAACAGGACATAGTCAATAAGTCAAAAAGGCAGCCTACAAAATGGGAAAAGATCTTCACCAACTCTGCATTAGACAGAGGACTGATCTCCAAAATATATAAAGAACTTAAGAAATTAGACATCAAAATACCAAATAATCCAGTTAAAAGTGGGGGTACAAATCTAAATAGAGAATTCTCAACAGAAGAATTTCGAATGGCCAAAAGACATTTAAAGATATGTTCAACATCCTTAGCCATCAGGGAAATGCAAATCAAACGACTTTGAGATACCATCTTACACCTGTCAGAATGACTAAGATCAAAAACACTAGTGACAGCTAGTAAATTTTTGTGTTTGGTAGAATTCACTAAGGAGTATGTCTGGTGAATTCCTCTGTTGGAGTTTCTTGATTATTGAATTAATATTCACACTTGTCATTAGTTTTTTGTTAGTTTGTTTTTCTATTTTTATTTTATTTAAAAGAAAACAAAAACTACCTTTTTTGATTTTCCATACCAATACCAGTTCCCACTCCCTCTCCTCCTCCCATTCTCTCCACTTTCCCTCCCACTCCACTACCCATCCACTCCTCAGAGAGGGTAAGGCACATTGCTTTGAGGAAGGTCCAAGTCCCTCCCTATTATATCTAGGCTGAGCAAGGTATCCCTCCAAAGACAGTGGATAACTAAAAGCAAGTATGAGCAGTAGGGATAAATCCTGGTGCCACAGTTCAGAACTGGCAGGCTCTGTAAGGCTGGGAATGCTACTTCTCCCTGCAGTCAAGAGGACCATGCAGTGGTTACTCCTCTGCATTTACGCTACTGGTTCCCCACCTTTTCCTTCTGTTTGTTCCTTCTTGTTGGCACCTACACACCCTCACTAAGTTGTTGTGTGAGTCCCAATATAAAGCAGTTTCCCACATGACAAAAAAAATGACCTAGATTTTGAAAGTATTATAAAATTTCTCCCCAAATATTTTCTTAAAAAAGTGGATGGTTGGTTTGAATCTCAACTTGCCACAAATTAGAATATACATATTCATCGTACAGGTACTATTTTTCTTGAGAACGCTGACAAACACAAGATACAAAAAACATACAACTTGATTCCACAATAATACTGCTAAATAATTTCAATTAAATTACTATTTATATAAATTAGAAAAAGTACCATTTATATATTACCATTTCTGAAAACATCTTCACACTCGCCACAGAGTGACTGAGAATCTACTTTCTCTGTCTATCTAGATTACATTTTTTTAAGATACCCAGAACCAATGCCTTAAACCCATGCTTCAAACACACCAACCAGAAATTCTGCATTTAAGATATTTACAACCTCACCCTATCCAAGAGTCTTCCACCTACTTGAACGCGGAGAAAACACTGTCCTTTGGGTTCCTGGCCAGAAACCCACTGCAACAGGTTAAATATACATAAATAATATATTTTCGGGCAGTGTATTTTCACGGTTCCTTGTTGTTGTTTTTTTTTTTTTTTTGAGGAAAAAATTAATTTATTTCTACAGTGTCTCAGTAAAAATACTGTTATAAATGTTTTTTTTAAAATAGCACCGCTTTATAGTTTTAAATGCCTTTAATAAACAAGAAAAGAATGCTGTTTTCATCAGCCAATCACGTCAGGAGTTACGAAACTTCAGCCAGTAGGTGGAGAGGCGGGGTAGGAGTAGGGGCGGGGCTTGGATCAAGTAACTGTCAGTGAGGTTGCAGTTGGTTTTGGACAGTTCTGGAGGGAGAGGAAGTTCCTGGCCTCCCCTCCTCACATTTTCCAGGACACTCCTGGGCTCTGGATGGTGAGACACCTGTTGTTTCTCTTTCTAGAGGGTGATCTTTCCCACTGGCCCTTGGTCTCTGAACAAAGTAGAGGTTATGAGAATTGAATACGGTCAAAATACATGGTCCAAGCAAAAGAATATCGGAATATCTATTTGTCAATATAAACATTGAATATTTGTCAATATTAATAATCTTTCTATAAACATAAATATAGAGAGGTTATTTCATTTGATAATATACATCTCTAATATAAAAGAGGAATATAATCTTCATAATTTCCATCAAAATGATGAGTGGTAATCTTAACTTTTATTTCACTAAAACTTAAGTAGTTTATCAGATTTAAAATACTTCACGGTTTCTTTGAGCACTTGTGAAAATGGATTTACATTGTTAACTTGTAGAGATAATTTCCTCCCAGGATCCCTGTTATTTGGAGGTGTCGACAGCATAAGGCTGGGAATATTTCTGAGACGTCTATGAGTTCAAGACCAATTAGTGCTAAATAGTGAGACCCTGTCTCAAACAAACAAACAAAACATGAGCAAAAGAAGACAGAAATAAGATACCTGTGAAAGTCGTGTGATATGGTGTCATTTACTTAGGACCACTCTCCCTCTAGATAAGATTTATTGAGAGACCTAGTGACAGAACTGTCCCTGATTCACCCACTTTATAGGGTAGCCTCATATTACAGACCAGCAGTTATCAACCTGCAGGTCATAATCCCTTTGGGGATCAAATGACAATTTTATGTGATTGCCTAAACATCTGAGTATTGAATATTTACATTACGATTAATAACAGTAGCAATATTATAGTTATGAAGTAGGAACAAAATAATTTTATGTTTAGGGTCATTATAACATGAGGAACTCTTTAGGGGGTCATAACATTAGAAAGATTAAAAACCACAGTCAAACTCTTTCCAAAGTGATCCAAAGCCCAGATCTTATAGGGAGTTCTTTGCAGTATCATTTTACCTTGGTGTCCCATGGCTCCACAGGGTGAGTAGTCACCCTAACTTCTACAGATAACAAAATTTGTTGACTACAGATGCTATTTCTGATTTTAGACATTTTGTCACAAAACCTCATCAAAATCAGAACTTGTCTATAAGACTGTAAATGGAGAGTCATTGCCCATGGACTGGGACAGTTGCAGTGGTTGTTAAATGGCTACATATTAAGTCACCTGGGACATCTAGGTGATCTCTGAGTTGACTACGCTGTATCATTATAACTCACTAGGGGATTTCAGAAAATAATCAATGCAGAGAGAGGAGGTACACTGACTCAGGAATTAAAGCAATCTGAAAAGGAATCAATGGATTTGAGAAAGCAGGCTTTGACACTAGAAATGGAAACTAGCCAGACCTCTTTGTCTAGGGAGCCTGATCACGGAGTTTGTACTCATGTGATCCACTCATTGAACATTGCCCAAAGGTCTAGTTGATTCTGATAATACAGTAACAGGGAGAAAGCAACATTCAGCATCCTTACAAAAGAATGAGCTCATCAGTATAAAGAGAGCATAGAAAAGCCACTGTATGAGATTCAAGTGGGTTATTTGTTTTATTGTTTGTTTACACATATATTTCAGTGTTAACAATAAGCATATGTTAATTTAATTTCAGTCTCAAAAATGTATTATACCCAGGAAAAGTATATCACACACACATTAACACATTGTGTGCATGTGTTTACATATGTTGTGCACATACATACATACATACATACATACAGATTCTGAATCTTAAACCCTCTAAGGCACAACTGTCTTACAGTTGGAAAGATAAGCCTCTGGATGTGGCTATTGTTCATTGTCAAATTCGGCTGAGTAACTTTGACTACTTGTAATCCAATGTCCTAAAATCTACATTTCACCAATAGCAGCATAGTCAGACCATGCTCTCTGGTACCAACCTTTATCTTAGTCAGTGTCCTACTGCTCTGAAGAGACACCATGGCCATGGAAACACTTCTAAAAGAAAGCATTAATTTGGCCTTTCTTACCATTGCAAAGGTTTAGTCCATTGTCATCAAGGCAAGAATACAGTAGTGAGCATGGTGGCATGCAGGCAGACATAGTGTTAGAGAAGAACCCGAGAGTCCTACAGATTGACAGGCAGCAGAATGAGAGAAACACTGGGACTAGGTTGGGCTTTTGAAAGCCAGACTCCACCCTCAGCGACACAATTCCTCCACCACGACTGCTTCTACTCCAACAATGCCAGACTTCCAAATCCCTCCAAAGGAGTGCCAATGTCTGATGACTACACATTCAGGTGTAAGAGACTATGGGGGTATTTTGTTCAGACTCCCACAGTCTCTAAAGAAATTCAATCCATCATAGATAAAACAGAAATCTGTTACATTAATGACCACATGGATTCTGTATGCTATAAGACCCCCTTGAAAATGTCTCAGTCATGGGTGAATAGTTAATTAGTCGTAGATACCATTGCATTTCACTGATATTAAGATATTTTAAAACATACATAATATCACATTGCCTATCAGTAAGAAGTATACATTTGCAGCATTTTTAAACATGAATCTGAAATTTTCCCAATTCTTCTTTGTCTGATACTATTTTTAACTGGATGCTATTTCAAAATGCTGAGTTTTACATCTCAAGTTTGTATAATAAATAGTGATATGTATAATATGTATATTATAATAAGTAAATAAGAATTGCATGCTTGCAAAAGGCTAAGGAGATGTTGAAAAGGACTTTTCTCCTTCACATTCAGACAAGGAGTGGATGTTAAAAGAAAAGTAACATGGCAGAAGGAATAGATCCCACAATCGTTACACACAGGTAGTTAGAAGTGGGTATGAATACAGTTACTGAGGAGAAAGCAGGATTCAAAACATTAGACAAGAACTTGGCCAAATACATGGGCATTCAGAGAAATAGGTTTTAGCTTAGGATTCTGGTACTAAGATAATTTTGATAATGACCCAATAGTGTTGTCTCAGTTAAAAAATGTTGTATGGTTTTCTTTTTTAATGTTTTTTTTTAATTTTAGTTGAACTTTATATTTTTCTCTGTTCCCCTCCCTACCTCTCCCATCCCCTTCAACCCTCTCCCAAGGTCCCAATGCTCCCAATTTACTCAGGAGATCTTGACTTTTTCTACTTCCCACGTAGGCTAGATCTATGTATGTATCTCTTAGGGTCCTCATTGTTGTCTAGGTTCTCTGGGATTGTGATTTGTGGGCTGATTTTCTTTGCTTTATATTTTAAAACCACTTATGAGTGAGTAAATGTGATAATTGTCTCTCTGTATCTTGGTTACCTCACTCAAAATGATTTTTTCTAGCTCTATCCATTTTCCTGCAAAATTCAAGGTATCGTTATTTTTTTCTGCTGTGTGGTATTCAATTGTGTAAATGTACTGCATTTTCTTTATCCATTCTTTGGCCAAAGGGAAGTTAGGTTGTTTCCAGGGTCTGGCTATGACAAACAATGCTGCTATGAACATAGTTGAGCCCATGTCTTTGTGTCACAATGAAGCATCCTTTGGATATATACACAAAAGTGATGTTACTGGGTCTTGAGGAAAGTTGTTTCTTAATTTTCTGAGAAATTGCCACACTGACATCCAATGGGGCTGCACCGGCTTGTATTTCCACCAGCAATGCAAGAGTATTCCTTTTGCCCCACAAGCTCTCCAACATAAGTTGTCATTAGTGCTTTTGATCTTGGTCATTCTTACAGGCATAAGATGAACTATCAGAGTTGTTTTGATTTGCATTTCTCTGATGACTAAGGATGTTAAACATTTCTTTTTTAATTATTATTTATTTATTTATTAAAGATTACTGTCTCATCCCCACCAGCGCCTCCCATTTCCCCCCCCTCCCCCAATCAAGTCCCCCTCCCTTGTCAGCCCAAAGAGCAATCAGGGTTCCCTGCCCTGTGGGAAGTCCAAGGACCACCCACCTCCATCCAGGTCTAGTAAGGTGAACATCCAAACTGCCTAGGCTCCCACAAAGCCAATACGTGCAGTAGGATCAGAAACCCATTGCCATTGTTCTTGAGTTCTCAGTAGTCCTCATTGTCTGCTATGTTCAGCGAGACCGGTTTTATCCCAGACTTTTTCAGACCCAGGCCAGCTGGCCTTGATGAGTTCCTGATAGAACATCCCCATTCTTTAAGTGTCTTTCAGTCATTTTAGATTCCTCTGTTGAGAGTTCTCTGTTTAGGTCTGTAGTGCATTTTTTATTGAATTATTTCTTCTTTTGATGACCAATTTCTTGAGTTCTTTGTGTATTTTGGAGATCTCTGTCTGATGTGGAGTTGGTGAACATCTTTTCTCATTCTGTAGGCTGTTGTTTTGCCTTGTTAACCATGTCCTTTTCAGCTTCAAGGGGTCCGATTTATTAATTGTTTTTCTCAGTGTCTGTGCTGCTGGGATAATATTTACAAAGTAGTCTCCTGTGCCAATGCGTTCAAGTGTACTTACCACTTTCTCTTCTATACCGTTCAGTGGGGCTGGCTTTATGTTGAGATCTTTGATCCATTTGGACCTGAGTTTTGTGCATGGCAATAGATATGGGTTTATTTTCATTCTTCTACATGTTGATAACCAATTATGCCAGTACCACTTGTTAAATATGCTTTCTATTTTCCATTTTATATTTTTTGCTTCTTTGTCAAAAATCAAGTGTTCAAAGGTGTGTGGATTAATATCTCTGTCCTAGATTCAGGTCCATTGGTCCTCCTGTCTGTTCTTATGCCAATACCAGGCTGTTTTCAGTACTGTAGCTCTATAGTAAAGTTTGAAGTCAGGGATTGTGATGCCTCCAGAAGTTCCTTTATTCTACAGGATTGTTTTGGCTATCCTGGGTTTTTTGCTTTTCCATACGAAGTTGAGTAGCATTCTTTCAAGGTCTGTGAAAAAATTTGCTGGGATTTTGATAGTCATTGCATTGAATCTGTAGATTGCTTTTGGGAAGATTGCCATTTTTACTATGTTAATTCTACCTAAGAGCATGGGAAATCTTTCCACTTTCTGGGGCCTTCTTCAATTTCTTTCTTCAACGATTTAAAGTTCTTATTATACAAGTCTTCCACTTGTTTGGTTAGAGTAACTCTGAGATATCTTATGCTATTTGTGGCTACTGTGAAGGGTGATGTTTCTCTGATTTCTTTCTCAGCCCATTTATCACTGTGTACCGGAGGGTTACTGATTTTTTTTTGAGTTAATCTTGTATCCTGCTACATTATTGAAAGTGTTTATGAGTTGTAGAAGTTCCTTGGTAGAATTTTTGGGGTCGCTTATGTAAACTATTATATCATCAGTAAATAGTGAGAGTTTGACTTCTTATTTTCTGATTTGTATCCCCTCGATTGCCTTTTGATGTCTTATTGCTCTAGCTAATACCTCAAGAAGTATATTGAATAGATATGAAGAGAATGGACAACCTTGTCTTGTTCGTGATTTCAGTGGGATCATTGGCAGTTTCTCTCCATTTAGTTTGATGTTTTCTGTTGGCTTGCTGTATATTGCCTTTATTATGTTTATGTATGTTTCTTGTGTCCCCGTCTCTTCAAGAATTTTATCATAAAGGGATGTTGTATTTTGTTGAAAGTCTTTTCAGCATCTGCGATGATCATGTGGTTTTCAGTTTTGAATTTGTTTATATGGTGGATTATGTTGACAGCCTTTTGTATGTTGAAACTGTTGTTTTTCACCGCACCCAAATGTTGTTCTTTTTTTAAAAAATGCTGCAAGATCCCCGAGGCAGTAAGCAGCAGAAATGCTGTAGGTCCCAAATGGTGGTAGCAGGCCATGTGGTGGCAGGCAGCGGGCTCTGGGAGCAGCCAGTCCCAGGCAGAAATGGCTGCCGGTCCAGGAGCGGTGGCCTGAGGTGGTGGCAGACAGCGGGCCCTGGGAGTAGCCAGTCCCAGGCAGAGATGGCTGCTGGTCTCAGAGCAGTGGTGGTGGACCATATGGCAGCAGGCAGTGGCCCCCAGGCAGAGACAGCTGCTGGTCCCTGAGCAGTGGCTGGTCCCAAGCAGGGGAGACACATGGCGGGCGGGCAGAAGACAGAAACATGGATAGACACGACATGTAGGGTGAGGTTGAAGTTTATTCAGTGGGTTATGGAGGAGGAAGGGTGAAGGGGGGACAGAGAGGAAGGGAGAGAGAGAGAAAGAGAGAGAGAAGAGGAGAAAGAGACAGAGAAGGGGGAAGCAGAGAGGTGGGGAGAGAGGCAGAAGCGAAGCTGCCTCTCCGAGAGGAAGATGGAAAAGAGACCGAACTCAGGCCGGAAGCTGAAGATCAGCCTGCCTCAGCGGATGGGGGAGGGAATGGGCGTGGCTTGTTTCTTAAAGGGACCGAAACCATAACAGAAACCAACTTGGTCATGGTGGATTATGGTTCTGCTGTGTTCTTGGATTCAATTTGCCAGTATTTTATTGAGTATTTTTGCATCAATATTCATGAGTGAGACTGGCCTGTAATTCTCTTTCTTATAATCCCTTTCTGTGACTGGGTATCAGGGTAATTGTAGACTCATAAAAAGGTTTGGCAATGTTTCTTTTGTTTCTAATGTGTGAAATAATTTGAGGAGTATTGATATTAGTTCTTTGAAAATCTTGTAGAATTTAGAGCTCAAACCATCTGGTCCTGGGCTTTTTTGGTTGGGAGACTTTTGATGACTGTTTCTATTTTTTCAGCAGTTACAGTTCTGTTTATCTGGTCACAATATAATTTTAGTAAGTGATATTTATCCAGAAAGTTGCCCATTTCCTTTACGTTTTCCAATTTTGTGGAATACAGGTTTTTGATATATGACCTGATTATTCTCTATATTTCCTCAGTGTCTGTTGTTATGTCCCCCTTTTAATTTCTGATTTTGTTAATTTGGGTATTCTTCTCTGACTTTTAGTTAGTTTGGATAAAGGTTTTTCTATTTTGTTGATTTTCTCTAAGAACCAACTCTTTGACTCATTGATTCTTTGTATTGTTTTCTTTGTTTCTATTTTGTTGATTTCAGGTCTCAATTTGATTATCTCCTGCCATCTAGTTCTCTTGGGTGAGTTTCCTTCTTTTTGTTCTACAATTTTCAAATGTTCGGTTAATTCACTAGTGTGGAATTTTTCTAGCTTCTTTATGTAGGTATTTGGTGCTATTAACTTTCCTCTTAACACTGCTTTCATTGTGTCCCATAAATTTGAGTATGTTGTGTGGTCATTTTCATTGAATTTTAGGAAGTCTTTAATTTCTCTCTTTATTTCTTCCTTGTTTAATTTCCATGTGTTTTTTGGTTTTCTGTAATTAGTATTGCTGTTGACTTCTAGTTTTAAACAATGGTGATCTGATAAGATATGTGGGGTTATTCTAATTTTTTTTAAATCATGAGGTTTGTTACCGAGTATGTGGTCAGTTTTTGAGAAGGTTCGATGAGGTGCTGAAGCCATATTTTTTTTTTGTTTGGATGGAATATTCTATAGATGTGTGTTAAGTCCATTTGAGTCATAACATCTATTAGTTCCCTTATTTCTCTGTTCATTTTTTCTGTCTGACTGACCTGTTCTGTGATGAAAGGGGAGTGTTGAAGTCTCTGACTATTAATCATTTAATATATGATTTAAGCTTTAGAAGTGTTTCTTTTACATATGAGAGTGCCCTTCTATGAGATTTCTTCTTGATAGATTTTTCTTGTCACTAATATGAAATGTCCTTTTTGTATCTTTTGATTGATTTTAGTTTGAAGTCTATTTTGTTAGATATTAGGATAGCTACACCCGCTTGTTTCTTAGGTCCATTTGATTGGAATATTTTTTTCCAACCTTTTACTCTGAGACTATGTCTGTCTTTGAGGTTGAGTTGTGGTTCTTGCCGAATAAGAATGGATTCTGTTTTTGTATCCAATCTCTTAGCCTGTGCCATTTTTATAGGTGAGTTGAGTCCATTTACATTAAGGGATATTAATGATCAGTGATCGCTATCTCCTGTTAATTTAGTTTTCATTGTTGGTGATGTTAATTTGTGCATTTTTCCTTTTCTTTGGGATTTGCTAATAAGAGACCATCAATTGTCTGTGTTTTTGTTGACGTAGACAACTTCCTTGGAGTTTTCTTTCTAGTATTTTACGTAGGGCTGGGTTTGTATGTAGGTCCTGGTTATATCTGGTATTGCAATGGAATATCTTGTTTTGTCCTTCCATGGTGATTGAAAGTTTTGCTGGGTATAGTAGTCTGGGCTGGCATCCATGGTCTGTTAATGTCTGTAGAACACTTGACCATGACCTTCCGGCTTTCATTGTCGCCAATGTAAAGTCAGGTGTAATTCTGATAGGTCTGCCTTTATATGTTACTTGGACTTTTTCCTTTGCAGCTCTTAATATTATTGCTTTACTCTGTATGTTTAGTGTTTTGATTATTTATAGCAAGGAAACTTTGTTTTGGATCCAGTCTATTTGGTGTTCTAATAAGCTTCTTGTATCTTCATAGGCATGTCTTTCATTAGGTTGGGAAAGTTTTCTTCTATGGTTTTGTTAAATATGTTTTTTTGTGCTTTTGAGTTGAACTTCTTCTTCTATACCTATTACTCTTAGGCTTGGCCTTTTCATAGTGTCCCATATTTTCTGGATATTTTGAGCTAAGCTTTTGTTAGATTTAATGTTTTCTTTTACTAATGAGTCTATTTCCTCTATTGTATCTTCAGCACTTGAGATTCTCTGTTCCATTTCTTGTATTCTGCTGTTCATGCCTGTGTTTGTGGTTCCTCATTGTTTTCTCATGATTTCTTTTTTATAATTCCCTGTCCTTGTGTTTTCTTTATTGTCTCCATTTCAGTTTTTAAATCTTGAGTAGTTTCTTTCATATATTTGATTTCTTTTTCTTGTTTTTTTTTTTAAGGAATTTGCTGATGTCTTCCAATTTTTTGTTTGTTGTTTTCTCCATTTCTTTGAGGGAGTTTCTCATTTTCTCCTTAAGAGTTTCAAACAGTCTCCTGAAGAGTCATTTTCTTCCACTTCATCTATATTAGGTTGTTGGAGTCTTGCTGTTGTAGGGTTTTTTGGTTTTAGTGATGTCGTTTGCTCTTTCTTGTGTTGCATGTGTTCTTACCTTTTCTACTCATCTTTTCCTCTAATAGGCATGTTTGGGGCTGTTGGTGAGTCTGTTGATTAATCTTCTAGGTACCAGTGAAATCAAGGCTCAGATGGGAATCTTTTCCTATTTAAACCATTACTTTGATGCATGATTAGCTACCTCTCCTGTACATTCTTGACACACAATCCCAAGAGATGGTGTTGCCCACCATTGCTAGGCCCTTTACATCAATTACCAATCAAGATAACACGACACAGACATGCCCAATGGCCAATGTGATCTCGTCAATTTCTCAGTTGAGGCTGTCTCTTCAGATGACTCTCCTCAGATGTATCAAGTTGACATTAAACTTAGCTAGAACATCAACCCTAATATCAAAATTTGTTCATTGTTGTAGGCACTGTATAGTTACTCAAATTCCAATGAAGAAGCATGTCATCTTTAGTCATAAATACCTCCTGGTTTCTCCCAGCCTTGAGCTAACACTGTTTTAACTGATCTGTTTCTGTGAAGACTGTTATGTAATATTAGTCCCTTCCAAGCTATGTAGCACAACATAGTATGTGGTCAATTGTAGGTAGGAATGTGCCAACATTAGTGCTTTGGAAAGTCCTTACTTTTAGAATAAAGTAAAAGAGAAAATTGTGGATTTTTTTAAATTTGGAGGCCGTATAAATAACTTTTCTCATTGCTGTGACATAGTACATAATAAAAGCAAGTTAAGGAAGGAAGATGCTATTTGAACTTACAGTTGTAGGGTATATTCCATAATGGTAAAGAAGGAATGAGAGCAGAAACACAGGCCTCTGATCAGATGGCATTTACAAATGGGAAGGAAACAGAGGTAAATCGTGGTGCTTATCTCACTTCTCAATTTTATTAAGTTTGGGGCCTAGACCATGAAATGTTTCCACCCTCATTTATGGCACGTCTTCCTATCTCATGGAACCCAGTGTAGATTTCAACGATGAACTATAAGAGAAGCACACGCAATTTGTTTTCAAGATCTTCAGCTGTAACCCAGGTGTGAACTGTTTTGTACATAGTCAACACCTGGTAGTTGAGCAATTAATCTTGTTTTACTCAGAGAACCAGCGATCAGAGAAGGCAATGGATTCACATCCTAAAGCTGTCTTCCATATACTCCATATATTCCAGATGGTGTTGGGAAGGAAATCAGGCTGCCAATCATTTTAAAGTTTAGTCTCTCCCCTCCGGTCAAGTACTCAGTCTTGTCACTGAGACTGACATCTTTTGTCTTTTCTCTTTGCTGTCTTCTGTCTGTAGCAGGGGCAATTCTACTGCTTATCTTCATCATCTCTGTGCAACAGGAGGAGGGCTCCCAAGCATCATGACCAGTCATGTTTTCCTCTCAAGCTTCCTAGATAACAGGTTAACTCAGAACAAAAAAACCATTAGCACTGAGCACTACAGAATCCCATGGAATAAAATACAAATGTGCTTCTATAACAGAGACTCTAAAGTCCCTGTATCAATCTTACTGTGAGTCAGATGACCTGGGAGTTAGATGGGTGGCAGTTCCAGGGACCACTTGTCTATGAGAAACCCTATTGTCAAAAAAAACAAACAAACAAAAAAGCAAAATGAAAGAAGAAAAAGAAAACTGGGTCTAGAGAGATATATTGGGA